>CAHIKZ030001297.1:230000-240000 GCA_903632075.3 Acanthosepion pharaonis | reverse complement strand
CGACTTTTACATTGCAGTCACTTTGATCCTCAAATATTTAAATCCAATGGTAATCCTCATTATATGTCTCGTTAATCCATATTCTTTCTTTCTTTCTTTCTTTCTTTCTTTCTTTCTTTCTTTCTCTCTCTCTTTTTCTCTCTCTTTACTTTCCTTTTCTCTCTCTATGTCTCTTTCGTGGACCTTTCTTTTGACTTCTTACATTGCAGTCACCTTTGATCCTCAAATATTTAAATCCAATGGTAATCCTCATGATTTGTCTCGTTAATTATATCCTTTCGAATTTCTCTCTCTCTCTTTTCTCTGTACTCCTCTTTCTCTCTCTATGTTTTTGTGGACTTCTTTTCGACTTCTTAATTGCATATTGATCCTCAAATATTTAAATTCTGGTAATCCTCATCATTTGTCTCGTTAATCCATATTCTTTTCTTTCTTTGTTCTTTCTTATTTGTTCTCTTCTCTTTCTCTCTTTCTATTTCTTTTTCTCTCTTCTTTTCTTTTTTTCGACTTCTTACATTGCAGTCACCTTTGATCCTCAAATATTTAAATCCAATGGTAATCCTCATCATTTGTCTCGTTAATCCATATTTTTCTTTTTTCTTTCTTTCTTTCTTTCTTTCTTTACTCTCTCTCTCTCTCTCTCTCTTCATCTCTCTTTCTTTCTTTATTTCTCTCTCTATGTCTCTTTCGTGGACCTCTCTTTCGACTTCTTACATTGCAGTCAAATTTTTCCTCAAATATTTAAATCCAATGGTAATCCTCATCATTTGTCTCGTTAATCCATATTTTTTCATTTTTTCTCTCTCTTTCTTTCTCTCTGTACTTTTCTTTTAAATATCTCTCTCTATGTCTTATTTGTAGACTTCTCTTTCGACTTCTTACATTGCAGTCACCTTTGATCCTCAAATATTTAAATCCAATGGTAATCCTCATCATTTGTCTCGTTAATCCATATTCTTTCTTTCTTTCTTTCTTTCTTTCTTTCTTTCTTTCTTTCTTTCTCTCTCTCTCTCTCTCTTTCTCTCTCTTTACATTTCTCTTTCTCTCTCTATGTCTCTTTCGTGGACTTCTCTTTCGACTTCTTACATTGCAGTCACCTTTGGTAATCCTCATCATTTGCAATTTTAGTAATTAGGAAGACTACAAATATAATCGAAAATATATTTTTATAAAACCAGTCATGTTGTATAAGTAAAATGATTACTGAACTTTTAAAAGCAATACGTTTTTTTTCTTATTATTATACTTAAATAAATGCTTAAAGGTCACAGATAAAAGTCTTGCAAAAGAAAGATTTAAAATAGTATTTATTGACTAGCGAGCAAACAGACAGTAGAAAATAGATGGCAATAAATTAAATATCGTAACAGTTTCTTGTGCCGAAAACAATCATATTCAAAACAAAGCTTGTGTATAGATAATATTTAAAACAAAACGCATACAGTCCTAAAATCGACTACTCCGATGCCACAATAATGAATATCGCCACTGAAAGAATAATAGCCACATTTACTTTTAATCAGATCGCCTCGATCAAGGCGATAACGCCACTAAGCCGCAAGGGATACTGGTAGTGAATGAGAATATTTGGAACAAAAGTATAATAAGAGAATTGTTTCACGAAGAAAAAAAGAATACGATTGTTTTTGCGTTTACATTTTTTGAGAAATTTCATTACCATAATATTGTAAAAGAATCCCCCTTTTGAGCTTGTGTCATATTTTTGTATTATTCCAAAACATATATTACTCTCCACTACGGTAAACAGATTTTATGAATTTAAGCCCAGTACTAGATTGGCGGTAAGGTCTCATCAATTTTCATGTGAATTTCACTAGAATTTGAACCATAAGTTCTATGCTAACAATTTTTCTCTCACTTCTCGCTTGAGGAACTCTCTTCTGGCTCCATAATTTTCAGCCAATCAATTATGGAAATGCAATGTCATCGATATCTAATATCTTTTTGATTACTTTTCTATCATTGCTGCTCCTTAAATGTGCCATCATATTGTAAAAAAATATATATTTATGGCATTATATTGCCACATTGTAAAATCATTTTACATGAAAAAAAAAATACAAATAGAATACAATGTTCTTTTTATTATCATGACCTGAAGTTTGCGTCGAAACAGAAAACAGACGTGAGGTTGACATCACTTTTACCCATAAATATAGCATAGCTTATGAATACATTTTTTATCATTACAATCCATCTTAGAGAGTCATAAGTAAATCATTGTTCTAAGCATTGAATATTTTTGTCACATCTGCTTTATCGCTTCTCTTATATACTTAGAGCTTCTTCATAAATTCTAAAGAATAATCTGCATTGTTAATGGTCCTGATCTGTCATCTCGGTTTTGATCATTTTCTCAACACTGTAACGTTGCTTCCCTACAGCGTTTCTATACATAGATTCATAGCAACTGTACAAATGAACTCTCCGCTGTGGTAAATAGACTTTATGAATTTAAGCTCAACACGAGATTGGCGGTAAAGTCTCTTTTATTTTTCAAATTTAAATTGGCTAGATGTACCGTAAGTTCTATGCTAACAGTTTCTTTTCTCGCACTTCTCGCTTGTGAAACCCGCTTCCGGCTCCATGCTTTCTAACCAACTTAGATCTCCATCAGTTTGTTGACGGCCGAGTGAATTTGACTTCAAGCCTATTTCGGCATAATACCATACATATATAGAAAGTACCCTAATCTCTGAGTCTTACACAATAAATGCACGTCCAGTATAATGCATCATAAGTACTTTTTTTCATAGGACTACTACTGTTACATTGTTTTATATATTAAAAGAAATGCGATAAAAACAAAACGAAAAGCAATAGAAATGTGTAGGAGTCGTTTAGGTTGTGCATTTAATCATACAGGGTACGAAAATACGAAAATTTAATGTTTAAAGTAAAGCATCCCTGTATCTTCACGGTTTATTTACAACAAATGTTTTTAATATTTCATTGTTTCCAGCCCCACATGCTAACAATTTTTTCCTGGCTCTTCTCGCTTGTGGAACTGTTGAAGCTTGACTAATGTATGGAATAATAATGCAACACAAAATGTACTTAGAACAAAATGGATTGAAACAAGAAAGTGTACACAATATTTACATATAGTCTTTTGTATATTCCTGGTAAGACCGTTCCTGGAGAATGTGTTGACTGAGTCGCAGTCGGGCAGAGTCTCTGGATTGAATCTCTTGATTCCCCTCCTCGTCTTCCCGGTACCAACCATATTTATATGGTCGGTACTCCACTATGCAAATTAGGTGGATACTACCACAACAGGAACTCTCTTGCATCTCTATGCTTTCCAGTCAGTCAATAATTAAAATGCAATATCAATCGTTATCTAATGTCATTTTTATTACTTTTCTATTGTTTGCTGCTTCCTAATAATGTTCCTTTTTTTTCTTATTCTTTCACACTCAGTAACCCCTTGTTTCATAGTAGCTTTATTTTCTTGCACGGGGTAAAATTATTAATAAAATCTGAATGTAAATAATAAGTGATTTAGATTAGAAATATTTTCACAAACATTTAACAGATAGAGTTAGGAACGAAGTATATATTCAAATAAAGGTCTTATATGTTGTTTATATCGTATGTATTTTTTTAAGTGTGTCTGAAAGTTGAGTAGATTAATAGATTAATAATTAAAATGTTGTAGGACGTCTATCAAAGCCATTTAATACAACCTATCAGAAACATAGATTTCAAACTAGGGATGTGTTGGAGGCATGTCATATTCACTTGTTCTATTATTTCCTGATGACCTTTAAGAGCAAATATTGATTCACTTCCGGAACAAACATAACTAAATTAACTTCCACTTGGCTTTAACATAAGAATCGTGACTCCAATGTGTCTGAGATTGTTTTTCAGCACGTGTCTAAACTTTTCAAAGAATAAACACGCCTTCAGTATTCAGGTGAGTTTCCCATGACTATGATTATCTTCAAATAGAAACATTTTTATTTAGGATTAAGAGGGATTTTTTTTTAATTTAGTTATAATAAACTTATATATAAATTTTGAGTCATCGAAAAAAAATAGAACGCAAAAAAATTTTCAGACATGCAGTGTCATTTTTAACAATTTTGTTTTTTATTCAATTGTAATAATAATAATAATAATAATAATAATAATAATGAGAAGAAGCAGAAGGGGAAGAATTATAATAATAAAAATAATAATAAGAATGATAATAATAATGATGATAATAATAATATTTTCCGTTAATAATGGTAATAATAATGAGAAGAAGAAAAGAATGGCAATGTAATAAAGATGAATGATAATAATAATAATAAGAATGATAATTTTAGATATTCTTAATCCAAGAAGATTAAAAGAAGAAGAAGAAATTTTAAAAGAAGAAGAAGATTAAAAAGAAAAGATGAAAATTTTGTAAGATTAAAAGAAGAAAAGATGATTAAAAAAAGAAGAAGAAAAGAAGAAGAAACAAGAAGATTAAAACAAAAAGAAGAAAAGAAAAATTTAATTAAAAGAAGAAGAAGATTAAAAAGATTAAAGAAGAAGAAAAGAAGATTAAAAAAAATTAAAAGAAGAAGAAGAAGATTAAAAGAAGAAGAAGAAAAGAAAATTAAAAGAAGATTAAAAGAAGAAGAAAAAGAAAAAGAAGAAAATTAAAAGAAAAAAGAAGAAGAAGAAGAAGAAGATTAAAAGAAGAAGAAGAAGAATTAAATAAAAGAAGAAAAAAAAGAAAAAGAAGAAGAAAGAAGATTAAAAGAAGAAAAAGAAGATTAAAAGAAAGATTAAAGAAAGAAAAGAAGAAGAAGAAAAGAAAAAATTCAAGAGATTTTTTTTCAGAAGAAAAAAAAGAAAAGAAGAAAGAAGAAAAAGAAGAAAGAATAGAAGATTAAAAGAAGAAGAAAAGAAGAAGAAAAAGAAAAAAGAAGAAAAAGAAAAGAAGAAAAAAAGATTAAAGAAGAACAAGACAAAGAAGAAGAAAAAGAAGAAAGAAAAAGAAGAAGAAGAAATTAAAAGAAGAAGAAAAAAAAAAGAAGAAAAAAAAAAAAAGATTAAAAGAAGAAAGAAGAAGAAGATTAAAAGAAGAAGAAGATGAGATTAAAAGAAGAAGAAGAACAAAAAAGAAAAAAGAAGATTAAAAGAAGAAGAAGAAAAGAAAAAGATTAGAAGATTAAAAAAAGAAAAGAAGATTAAAAAAGAAGAAGAAGAAGAAGAAAAAAAGAAGAAACAAGATTAAAAGAAGAAGAAGAAAAAAAGAAGAAGAAAAAGAAGAAGATTAAGATTAAAAAGATTAGAAGAAGAAAATTAAAAAAAAGAAAAAGAAGAAGATTAAAAGAAGAAAAGAAGAAAAAAGAAAAAAAAAGATTAAAAAAGAAGAAGAAGAAAAGAAGAAGAAAAAAAAGAAAAAAAAGATTAAAAGAAGAAAGAAGATTAAAAGAAGAAAAATTAAAAAAATAAAGAAAATTTTTAAATAAAAGAAAAAGAAGATTAAAAAAAGAAGAAGAAGATTAAAAAGAAGAAGTTATTAAAAAGAAAAAAAAAGATTAAAAATATTTTAAACAAGATTAAAAGAAGAAGAAAAAAAGAAGAAGAAAAAATTCAAGAAGAAAGAAAAAAAGAAGAAGAAAAAGAAAAGATTAAAAGAAGAAGAAAAAGAAAAGAAGAAAAAGAAAAAAAAAAGAAAAATTTAAGAAAAAAAAAGAAGAAGAAGAAAAAGAAGAAGAAGAAAAAGAAGAAGAAAAGAAAAAAAAAGATTAAAAAAAAGAAGAAGAAGAAGAAGAAGATTGAAAAAAAGATTAAAAGAAAAGAAGAAGAAGAAAATTAAAAGAAGAAGAAGATTTAAAGAAGAAGATTAAAAGAAGAAAAGAAAAAAAAAAAAAAAAAAAAGAAGAAAAAAGAAAAAAAGAAAAGAAAAGAAAATTAAAAAGATTAAGAAGAAGAAGATTAAAAGAAGAAAGAAAAACTGAGAAAAGAAGAAGAAGAAGAAGATTTAAAATTGAAGAAGAAAAAAAAGGAAGAAGATTAAAAGAAGAAGAAGAAAAAAGAAAAAATATTAAAAGAAGAAAAGAAGAAGAAGAAAAAAATAAAAAGAAATAAAATTGAAAATTTTAAAAAGAAGATTAAAAGAAGAAAGAAGAAGAAAGATTAAAAAGAAGTAGAAGAAGATTAAAATTGAAAAAGAAGATTAAAAGGAGAAAAAAGAAATTAAAAGAAAAATAAGATTAAAACCGAAGAAGATTAAAAAGAAGAAGAATATTAAAGAAGAAATGCCATGGTAGCCATTTTTCTTGAAAGAACGAGAAGGTGAATGCTTTCATGTGTTTAAATTAATGTCAATTTTTTAAAAAATCATTTGTCGCATCTTTTTTTTCAAATAATTTTTTAGGAAATTTTTATAGGTGGAAATAAAAAAAAAAGAATCATGCAAAATGTATTAGCTTCCACTTTTCGATTCATCATCTATTTTTTTATCTTCTTTTTGTAGCTCTTAATAAATAGTGTCTTTTTTACTATCTTATCCTCAAATAAAAGCTCAAAAAAAACTGGTAAAATTTTTTCAATCTGGCCAGGTAGGTTATGCATTGTTTTCCTCTGACCCTCTTGCCTTGAAGCTGACCTGTGATTAACAAATTTCAAAACCCTCTTACCTCATCATGTACCCTATAAATTTCAACCAATTCTTCAGGTCCATTATAGCCCTTAATAAATTTTGTCTTTTTGTTCAGTCAGACAGTTATGTGGCATGTGTGATACACGCATAGGCGATCATGTATCTATCGATACATGACTGACGATGCAGATTTCTTCCCGCAGTTGGTTGCCATTTCTTTCCGCGGTAGACCAGTTGCAATCCAAAGCTATAAAACACGGTCTGCCCTGTTATTTAGCCATAGCTGGGGGCGGAGAAGAAGAGGATTCATACATCTGTTATTTCTCCTAAACATTGTTTTGTCATCCATTTACTCAGGCTCAAGTAGGCTCTGTAAAACCCCATTTTTGCTTGTTCAGGTTTAGTAGACTTCTGTATGCGCCGTGTCCCATCGGGACGTAGGCGATGATGGCTTTTCACAACTTCATGTCCCTTGTAGCTGTTAATAAATGTTTTTAATCGATTTAATAGTTCATTTTGCTCTGGAAGTAATTTAATCGAGGCCATTATGTAAGTCATGTTTTCCTTGTCACTCTTGCCCGCTATCTGTCCCGTGAGAATAAGGTTTTTCTTTGCCCCAATTTCTCATTATATTCCCTAGAAACCTCAACTGTTTCTTCCTGATGTTATGTATTAGTTTTCTTTTTGTTTCCCTTTTCTCCAAAATTTCGTCGTTACTCATATGTTCAGTACATAGTGTTGTGGTTAGGCGAACGAAAAGTTTTTCTTTTCCCTCGTTCGCCAAAATGTTGTGGAGTATTTTCACAGTGGAGGTTTGTATTTCTAATAAGTCGCCCTAAATTAGGTCCGACGTACAAAACGTTAGGAACTTGGAAAATAAGAGTCAATAGCGCAGCAATCTAGTTGTGATGGTTGGTACTTCAAATGTCCGAATCTCGACTGACGCGCTCAACACCATTCGGTATTTATCATTTCACCCACGAGAAACCAATATGGCACAAGGCCGGTTTTATTGTGGGTTTCTCCGAGCCCGTAGGCTCGGCCAAAAAAAATATAGCCTTTGAAGCCGATTAGACGGGTTCAGGCCCTGTCTACCTCCCCCCAACGAAACCTTGCCCTTCGGCAAAGCCTCGTCCGTCCGTTCCTCTTCGCTAACGCAGAGAGTTCGACAGAAGGTGTGCGCAGTCAGAGACCGCTCAACACCGTTCAGTGTTTATCGTTTCACCCACGAGGAAAGAATATGGCACAAGGCCGGTTTTATTGTGGGTTTCACCGAGCCCGTAGGCCCGGCCAAAAAATATAGCCTTTGGATCCGATTAGACGGGTTCAGGCCCTGTCTACCTCCCCGGACGAAACCTTGCCCTTCGGCAAAGCCTCGTCCGGGTTCCTCTCTAACGCAGAGAGTTCGACAGAAGGCGTGCACAGTCAGAGACCGCTCAACACCGTTCGGTATTTATCATTTCACCCACGGAAACGAATATGGCACAAGGCCGGTTTTATTATGGGTTTCTCCGAGCCCGTAGGCTCGACCAAAAAATAGCCTTTGAAGCCGATTAAACGGCTTCAGGTCCTGTCTACCTCCCCGGACGAAACCTTGCCCTTTGGCAAAGCTTCGTCCGGGTTCCTCTCTGCTAACGCAAAGAGTTCGACAGGAGTCGTGCGCAGTCAGAGACCGCTCAACAGCATTCTGCCAGACTTACCACTGCTACTCCTACTTATTATCTATGGGAGAGTCCATTACAATAGAATAGTTACCTAACATATTGATAATTATTATATGGTATTATTATTATTATTATTATTATTATTATTGTAAATAAAAAAAACTAACATCACACACATCTTACATAGATAAAGATCTTCATAAAATGTGAGTTGTATTCGTGAGTACATTTTGTTTTTATATTTCTTTAAGTCATAGACTACAAGGAATCCCTTCAATGAGTCTATTGGAAACATTTCCAATCAATCCGAGTGCTCCAACTACAACTGGAATTACCAATATCCTCATGTGCCACATTGTTGATATTTCCACTTCAGTGTTCCATGTATTTTTAGAGTTTTTTTCTTAATATCTTCAAAAATTACATTACGATATATACAGGATCTGTGTTGTCAATAAGAAAACACATTCTTAAATTATTTAGAAACTTTTATATACTTCTTTTAATAATTGATGATGAATAAATAAGTTTAATTGTTTTTAACAATTGATTGTGGAAAAGATCTTAAATTGTTTTAACAATTGGTGGTGAAAATAAATGAACTACTGTGTGTTGTTATTTTTAACATTATCTGCCTTCATAATAAAAATAATTAGCCATTTTTTAGCCTGGGGCAGTGATATTTTTCGTATACAAAAAAGCAGATTTTATTACCGGGAACAGCAAAATAGCCTCTTCCTAAAATCAAAGCCAGTTACTGCATCGTCAGTATCTTTTTGTCTATTTTTTTAAAAAATACATAATATATCCTGCTAAAATATATTATTATCGTGGAACTTTTCTGATGCACAAAGCCCTTCTTCTAAAAACTAATATACTAATTTACACCATGAAAGAACATGAGAACAATATCTCTTTAGAAACTGACACAAAAACCTATACAATATATTTACAGGATATTACGAACTGTTCGCTATCACAAAATGACATATATTCACGTACTCGAATTGAAATGGAAATATCTCTCGGAAAGAACAAAGATTATCAAATCTCTGTTCTTTCCGCGAGATATTTCCATACATGGTAATGAAAAAAAAACGGTGACAAAATGGCGACATCAAAGACAACGACGTCAAAACCTATTTCAAAACCATGCTGAATCAAGATGATTACTGAATAGACTAAGATATCTGAGTTCCTCACATGAAAGGCTTGGACAAATAAGACTGCAATTAAAGAAACGTAGCAGTAAAAAACTGATTAATTGAATAGTTCATTTTGCTCTGGAAGTAATTTTCTCTAAATACAGCTAAATATTTTATATGTATACATGATTACCGACGATTATATAGCTTGTAGATGATAATATGCACTGCTGGTTCAGTTATGTGCCATGCGTGATACAAGTTTAGGCGATCATGTATCTTTTGATACATGACTAACGAGGCAGATTTTTTTTTCCCGTAGTAGGTTGCCATTTCTTTCTGCGTTGCCAGACAAGGCTATAGAACCCGGTCTGTTCTGCTATTTACCCATAGCTGGTGGGAGAAAGAGAGGATTCATACCTTTCCCAAAAATATTAGAACGTAAGAGATTCGAATAGAATTCGATCTCGGCTCACCGATTCTTCAGTCCGAGCCGCTACCCATTACTCCACATAGTGCTGCTATTGATTGTCATTTTTCTATAAAAATGTATTACTACACTTAGTGAACCACTA
>CAHIKZ030001297.1:95000-225000 GCA_903632075.3 Acanthosepion pharaonis | reverse complement strand
TGTTCTCCGAAACCAAGAAAAAGATCCTTTAACAAAGGCAAAATTGATGCCGCCCTATAACAATTTATTTTATATATATATATATATATATATATATATATATATATATATATATATATATATATTTATTTGTAATGTGTGTGTGTGTGTGTGTGTGTGTTGTGTAAATAAAATATAAATATAAAAAAATATATATATATATATGTATAATTATTTATATATTATATATATAGGTAATTTTAAAAAAAGCTAAATTATCCAGTATATTAAACATCACCATATAAATTAAACAATAAACAAGGATTACAAATTTACCCAATACATATACACAGTCACCAAAAAAACAAACAAATAACCAATTTAAATATAACAAATAAATTTCTTTTTTTTTTTTTTTTAAATTTGCCCTAAAAATAATAAATATAATAATAATTTTTACCTATTTTATATTTTTTTTTGTTAAAATGTACCAAACAATATATATAGGAAATATTTTTAAATTCAAAAATAAAAAAAAAATTTTCATATTATTACATGATTACATTTTTTAGACATTAACTTGACATTTTATAATAAAATTATTTTACTGGTAAATTTTTTTATTCAAAATTTATATGAACTATATTGTTCAATATTTTTTTATTTAAAATCAAACTCAAATTGCTTTGGCGCGTTCAAAAACCAATATCTCATTTTCAATAGCATTTCGGATACAATATACATATATTTTTTCGATGTCCTCTTATTACTAAGAGAAAAAAAAAGAACAACATCTATTATATATTCTGAAGATGTCTTTTAAAACAGACGAAAGCTTGTAGTAAAAATAACAACTAATACGGCAGAAATTTATATAAACAAGGATCAATTCATTCATAACGGATCTGGAGGTTTTTAAAACTAAAATTTGAATTGTTTGCGAGATGGATGTCTCGCCATTTAAATCATTAACCTTTGCATTAGTTTTTCATGTGAATATTTTGCATATATATATATATATATATATATCAATATATATATTGATTTATAACTTTATATAATAATAATAATTATTTTTTTGTATTTGCGAAGATATGATGCCCCTATATATTTCTTTTATATATATTTATCTGTGGACATTTTTTTTTGATTACGCATCGGCTTCCACTACGATGACGATGGAGATTAAATAAAATTTAAATTCAGCACTATTTAAACTCATCTCCCCAAGAATTTTATACATCTTATTAATGCAGTTATCTTGACGTTTTCATTTCATAGGGAATTTCAAGTGTTTTAATTCCAAACATAACCGTGAGCCGTAAAAAAATCTTTGGTAAAAACTTGTTTTCTACATATATATATATATATATATTGGATATTGAGATAAAGAGAGATTTTGGAGAGAATAGAATAGAGAAAAAGCTTTTAATTAATTCTTTTGAAGGAAATTAGAAATGTCTCGAAAAGTCTTACTTAAAAGTTGATATTAAAGAATGAATAGCAATATTTTATCAAGTACTATGTCTTCCAGTGTCAACAAACGGACAATTTAAAACCTTAGGGGTCATCGCACTAAATTTTCAATGATCGGATGCGCTCTTAAACAACAAATCGTTGGCAGTCTTTCCTGAACATTTTTTTTAAAAAAACATAATTCTGTTTTCTTAAAAAATAAAAAAAAAATAACAGAGACAGAGAATTTACTTAAAATTAAAACAGAAAAAAATATATTAAATAATTGTTGAACTTAATCAATTTTTTATTAAACAATATATTTATCATTATTAAAATTATCATCATTTTTATAAATTCCCAGAGAAATTTTAAAGATAATTTTTTTTCTGAAATGCCTATCTTCCTAAAAATTTATTCTTAATAATAATTGGGAATTTTGATAATTTTTTTAAACCTCTTTATGAAAAGAAATAATTTTCAATATATAAACGGAAATTCTATTCAACATATTTATAACCGCAAAACTAATAATAACGTGTAAAAATATATATATATATATATATATATATATATATATATATATATATATATATATATATATATATCAAATAATTTCAAGTTGAATCATTTTCAGGAAACTATTTTTATATATAAGTGAAGAAATATAGATTTAAAAAGTAATTACGTATGTCTTTAATGTGCTCAATATCAAATTAAAAAATTATGTCAAACCATTCGACGATTGCGTTTAATATAAATTGATTATGGTCCAGGTTAGGACCAAGGAAAAACAACACGAACACAAGAGTAGAAATAACGAAGGTATATTACACGAAATAATAATACAAGATGTGGAAGGTGTTAGTATGACTGTCAGTCTGGTTTGGAGTGAACTACTATCGGCTATCGACTCGATTCGGTATCTATCCCCCCACCACGAGGGTTGCATGTGGCACAAGGCCGAGTTTAACGTGGGTTTTCCGAGCCCGTAGGCTCCGCCAAAAAATGCCCGTAGAACCCGTATAAACGGGATCGGGTTGGTCAACCTCCCCGAACGAGACTCTGCCCTTCGGCGGAGCCTCGTCCGGGTTCCTCTCTGCTCAGAGGCAGAGAGTTCGACCGTCAAGCCGAGAAGCTCGGCTTGATTCGGTATCTAGGCACCCCACCCACCACGAGGGTTGCATGTGGCACAAGGCCGAGTTTAACGTGGGTTTCCCCAGCCCGTAGGCTCGGCCAAAAATGCCATTATAACCCGTATAAACGAGATCGGGTTGGTCAACCTTCCCCGAACGAGATTCTGCCCTTTCGGCGGAACCTCGTCCGGGTTCCTCTCTGCTCAGAGGCAGAGAGTTCGACCGTCAAGCCGAGAAGCTCGGCTTGATTCGGTATCTAGCCCCCCCCCACGAGGGTTGCATGTGGCACAAGGCCGAGTTTTTACGTGGGTTTCCCGAGCCCGTAGGCTCGGCCAAAAAATGCCCGTATAACCCGTATAAACGGGATCGGGGGTGGTTATTCTCCCCGAACGAGACTCTGCCCTTCGGCGGAACCTCGTCCGGGTTCCTTTCTGCTCAAAAGCAGAGAGTTCGACCGTCAAGTCGAGAAGCTCGGCTTGATTCGGTATCTAGCCACCCCCCACGAGGGTTGCATGCGACACAAGGTCATTTTTATCGTGGGTTTCCTGAGCCCGTAGGCTCAGCCAAAAAAATGCCCGTATAACTCGTAAAAACGAGATCGGGTAGGTCATTCACCCCCCAACGAGATTCTGCCCTTCGGCGGAACCTCGTCCGGGTTCCTTTCTTATTCAAAAGCAGAGTTCGACCGTCAAGTCGAGAAGCTCGGCTTGATTCGTCCCTCTCTCTTTAGAGGCGTAGTATACATAGTGTTAGGAAGAGTTCATTCTGTAGTTATAGGTAAGGACACATGACAATAAAACACATAAATTTCAGAAATAAGTTATACCCCAAAAATTTCTTATTTGAAGATGGAACAGAGCTTATTTTAATTTTCAATTTAATTCAAATAATTATATTGAAGTTTTCTTTCTTATTTTTTTAAACATGAGAACTCTTATGTAGCGTGTTGGAATCATATTTTTAAATACATAATTATATATATATATATATATATATATATATATATATATATATATATAATTAAATAACTAAAAATTCAGGGTCAAAAAGAATTCATTTTTATATTTTGCCAGTCTTTGTTTGAATAAGACCATCATCCCCGAAGGGGTTCAGCAAGCGATAATCGTCAGAATAAAAAATTTTATAGAAAAATGCAGTTGCATAACTGTAAATTGATGACTTTTCGACGCCAGTCTAGAAGTTCTGTTAAATAAAAAATATATATATAGTTACGAAAGCGTAGATCTCATCCGAAGAATTACCATGAAAGTGTGTACAGAGAAGGGACAATGAGGCAACTTTACGTTGGTGGGAAACTGACTGAAGCTTAGTCGCCAGATCAGCGCTAATATTATTGCTGATTCTTTAGATTTTATCAAGGAGCTCTAGATAAATAGCATGAACAGTGGGAGTAATATTCTAAGCATGGATGAATGTTAGACCTAGACATTTAAGATAGTTTCTGTAGAGAAAAATTGTCTAGGACAACACAGGGAACCGACTTTCTTACACCTACGAACAATGTGTCCCCATTCACATAAACGCAATAGTAAATACTGTATGTTGGTCTAGAGTTGGAGATTCGTCTCCAGCTGTGCTGGTCAAACTTTCTGCCTACAGACAGAGAGGATCCCCAGACGAGTCTATGTCGAAGGGTAGAATCTCGTCTCGGGAAATAGCTACCCGACCCCATTTTATACGCAGTCTACGGGGAACTTTTGTCCGGAACTACGGGCTCGGATACCCCACATTAAATTTGAAGTTGTGCCACATCTGACCGCGTGGGACAGTTGGTAGATATCCTAGAGTTGGAGATTCATTGTGAAATTTACTTGACTCAATTCTAACAGTTGACTACTACTTCTACGCGCCGCTGGCGAATCTTATATGTGTTGTTCTTGTCCTTAGTATTATCGTTCATTACCAACCTTCATGTGATTATTCTATTCAGTAACCTTCCCTAGGTTACAACGCTTAGCAGCTGATCTAGCAATAGATTTAATAGCAGTTTAGTTTTGGGGGCGTTAAAATTAATAAGCCATCCTTTGCCCCAGTTAACAACTGAGTAAATGTCATTTTGAACATCATCTTCTAATTTGACTTTATCGAACTGATCAAACTTACAATCGAGACTGGGGTATCATCATCATAGATACCAAGTTCAGACCTGATATCATCGGGAAGGTCATTAATGAAAATTAAAAACAAAGTAGAACAAAGGATAGAGCCCCGTGGAACATCTGCATTAATACGAAAAGATCTAGAAAAATGACTGCTCCAGATAACTTTCATTTCACGATTTGATAAAAAAGACTGGCTCAGTTTAAAATTTTATCCAGGCCGAGACACTGTAACTGTACGACCTTTGAAAAAGACTTGTATGCCAAACCCTGTCAAAGCCTTTCGAGACATCCAAAGTTACAGTCCGAGCTTTACCATTCTTATCTAGAGTTTCAAAGATTTTTTTTCCGTAATTATCGTCAGTACATCAACTGCTGACGCGGAGAAATGAAATCCATATTGCTTGTCCTTCAAAAAGCCCATGCCATATGTGATGCTCAAACATTTCGTCATTGATTAAGGCCTCTAGAAGTTTCCCCCAGATAGGTAGAAGGCAAATAGGTCGATAGTTGGAAGGTTCAGATGGTTCACCGTAGTTCTGAAAAACAAGAACAACAGACGAGGATTTCTAGCAAGAGGCGAAGAGATAGTTATTATTCAGTTTAGAGAGCACAGGAAAACGGTTAACCTTAAAAGTGTATGTAAGTATATATTTTTTATTCATATTATCAAAGCAAAATCTTGTATTTTATTTGTAACACATTTTAAATAAACAAAAACAAAAATATTATTGTCTTTTTCAAAATTGTTAAGTATGGGGGAACAAAGTGACACAATTCCGAGTTTAATAAACGAAAGTGATGTTTTTTTTTTAAATTATTTTTTATGAAAATTATTACTTAAACAATTTTTGTTTAGGATTTATTTATGTGTGATATATTTTGAATAAAAAGAGGTTCTGGATTTAACCGTTTTCTTTAATTTTTTTAGCATTTTGTATTCAGGTATCTTACCTCGGGGAAGTAGTAATTCTTTCAGAAATGAAAATATTGTCAAACAATCCGGGTGCAGGTTTATATTTTGACAAGATCTTACAACGGTACCATCGATAATTTTCCTTCTAAATAAGTTACTTTTTCTTTTAATAAGTGTGACATTCTTTACATAAAAGTTATGGTTGAATTTATTTCTACGTATAATTAATGAATTTGATAAGATATCGTGTATAAATTCCCTTTTCTGTTCATAAATACTGCAAGTTTCTCCAGTTTATTGTGAGGAACAGTTTTGGCTATTTTAGATTATATATACCTGCTTCTATTACACTAGTCAACAAAAAAAAAAATTGAAATGGTGTCGAGACACCAAACATCTTTTTTTAGCTAATTTGCGAATTGAAAATAACCTTACTTTTTCTAGGTGAGCGACCGTTTTTGCTGTAGAGAAATGTCTCGTTTTTTTTTAAAAAAAACATTTTTTTTTTGTTTTCTGTATATATGATAGTGAAAGATGGCAATATCTCTCAAAGTAAAATTGTCTAAACCTCTCAATTCATATTTAACCCAAAATATTGGTCAGCTTATTGAGAAATACTATTTTTGCAATAATATTCAGATCCTAGGTTCTGACTAAATATACCAAGACCAACAAGTATTTTCATCAAATCATTTAATAAACTAACTCTAGAAACAAAACCTTCGTAAACGTAAGACTATGTTAAACAGTTTCTTTTTCTTGACTGTCTGTTATTTAAGTCCGTTTTGATACCACAGCAGTTGTCTGCCATCATTCATTTGTCCCACCGACACTGGGATGCTTTCAGTTTTGTTGAATAACCTGTAAGTATTGGCGCATGCATGTTGGTATTATGGAGCAAAGCATATTTCAAACTACGTTTTGAATTATCAATGAACAACCTCCATTCACCAGGATCGTATTTATAGATGCTTAATCGAAGAAGAACGCTCTCAACGTTATTGCAACGAACAAGATCCGTGTTCTCAGAAGAGGACATATTCCTTATCCCTATTGCGATAGAATGGTACCTTTGTACCTTTTGCTAAAAGATGTTTTTCGTTGAGCCTAGAGGCGAAAAGTTCTGCTGATTCTTCGATTAGATTTAAGTCTCCAACCAAGTCATTCAGCTCATTTTTGTTAAACGGCTTTGTCACAGTTTCGGGAACATAATCAAGATCATTTTCGGCGTGTCTCTCATTTACATCAGCATCAGAACGTCACTTTCAGCAAGTTTCAAAAAATGTTCGTGAAAAACTGGGATCGGGAAATCATTTGAATGCGGCACTGGTTGAATAGCGGAATGAAAACTGGGATAGTCGATAGATCTGCGTTTCTCTTGGTTCAGTCCCATAACTGAAGTATCATTCGTCAGAGTATTTTTTTTTGACTCACGCCAGATCATAGAAATAGCGAATCTCAACGATTTTGGCTGCCTGAATTCCATTGACAAATGTGTTTCAAACCTATCTTTCAAACAGTGTGAGGAGCCCATGATTTGTCCTGATCACCAAGCACGACGTGAAAGTAAGCACGACGTGAAAGTAAGCACGATATGCTTTCTTGTAAAAGTCAGATATCGATTGCCTATTGCCATTCAGTATGAATTCGCCACAAATATAGCAAAATAAGTTGAAGCCATGTCATTTGATATCTATCTCTATGATAAAAAAAAATATGAGTTGGTAGAACATTTACATTACACATTGAGTACATTATTTACACTATTGTTCTAATATTTGTCGCCATATTTGTCTTTTCAATATGAGCTCTGGTAAAAAAAATGAAATGATAATGATAATATTTTATATATATAAATATTTATTTAAAATATATTATTTCAGTTTTAGTGAATGGATCATGTTTTTTTTTTACAAGAGCCGAAAACTTCATTTCTTTCAGACAAAAGTGAAACATGAGACCTTCTTATGTAAATATTTGGAATCATATTTTAAATAAATAATTATATTTATGCTCTACTTTTGTATCGAGCACTATTTTTAAAAAAAAATAACTAAAATACTAAGGGACTTTGGATTATTTACCTAACCAGTTCCTTCCTATTTTCTATATATTTTCACATATATATATATATATATATATATATATATATATATATATATATATACTAAAAAATTATATTAGATCAATTGAATCCACCTTTTAATATGTATATTGAGTTTTTTTAATAAAAATTTTTTTTCTTTTTAACTGTGACCATTAACTTTTAAAAAATAATTTATATATACATATTTTATGAAAACTCATAAATTTAAATTTCGACGTATGAGGTTCCGACAAACTTTTTTCTGATCTGAACCTTATGTTTTGAATCTAGAGTGACATTTCAAACCTGCTAATGATATTTGGAAAAAAACCACATTTTAAGGCAAGAACGTGTGAGCAAAGAGATTATATATTATATCTGGCACCCTATATGATATTTAAATTTTCTTGCTTTTTGAACTTTTGAACTTTGTTGCATATTTTTTTTCTGATTCCAGTGTAAGTTTCACTTTTTGATAAGCTTTATCCAAAAAGTATTCTTCAAATCAGTGTGTTTTTCTATTTGCAATTTTTCAAATTCAGGTTACTTTTTCAGCTTATCTTTAAACCTGAGCAAGGGTCAGCCATATTCCGTTGAACACTCTCAAGTTGGCTGTATATGAGAATCATTGAAATTCTACCAAAATTAAAAAAATAACCGGCCCATCGTAACTGTGCCCCTCGTGAGGAAGAACAATTTCTTTCAATGTTACACATTGTTAGAAAGGTAAAAATTTATTTTTGTCCTGCAAATTTATATATATATATATATATATATATATATATATATATATATATATATATATATATATATTATCCTAAATGGATTCAATCAAACAAATATTTTAATATACATTCTGTTTATCCATTTCTTATGGATACAAATTATTTTTTAAATGCTTTTTTTTATTCAAAACAGTGTTAATTACATTCATCAGCCAGAATACTCGAGATTTTTTGTAGAAAATGTGCGTCCTCCGAAATGAATCGAACAGTAATAAAAGTAGTAATTCTAGCTTTTCTAAATCGGAAGTCCTCTATGGAAGAAATGTCATAGCACGTCAGGATAAATGGCTTTTCCCTGTAGGATAGATTCGATTCCTGTATATATATATATATATATATATATATATCTTAAGGTGTGCTATATTTATGGAATAAAGTGCTCAATATCAGAGATAGAGTTGTGTAAATATAAAAGTGAACATAGAAGTCAACACTTAGAGGCGACAGTCTGTTTCATGCTATATGCAATCGTCAGGCCACATATGCTGTTATTTTTTTCTCGGCTATTTATATATATACGGGTTAGTGGTGCATTGTGGGTATTCTATTATGGCGGTTATTTTACCGGAAGTCGTTTGTTTATTTATTTGAGTCAAATTATTATATTGCTCGTTTTTTATTTCTTGTTTTTATTTATTTATTAATTTATAGTAAAAAATTGTTTTTATTAAAATAACAGCATATTTGGCCTTGACGATTTATATATATAATAAAACAGACTGTCGCCATTTTAAGTGTTGACTTTATGTTCACTTATATATATATATATATATATATATATATATATTGAGAGAGAGAGAGAGAGAGACAGAGCTCAGCTGTTTTTAGGAATCGATCGGAGTTCGTATTCCATTCGAATCCATTAAATTCACTTACGTGCATGGGAAAATAGTCATCCAGATCCTTTTTCTTCTCTATGGGTAAATATAGGACAGACTGGGTTCTATAGCCTTGGATGGCAAAATGGTTTAGGAAAAGACAACTCTGAATTCAAAACCTAATGAGGGTCATGTGTGGACCTTGTGAAACAAAGACCACCTTACTGTATTATATATCTCCGAAACGGGTTGAATTTGTTTATTTTATTTTGAAAATCAAATCATATGTGCTGAAATTCGGTTACATTGCATGTCGCTTATATTTCGTAAAAAAAGAATCCCAGGTGGAGAAAACGATTCACAAAGACGAAAATGTTTACAAATTGTTTTAATCTCTAGTTCTTCCCCAGTAAATTTGCATTCAGTCTCATACAACTTTTTTACCATTTTGCGCAGACATCCTGTTATTACTATATAGGATAGTGAATAAATTTAAAAATCATTCAATTTTGAAAAATGAATCTAAATGAAATAGGCTAGATTATATATTTAAAAATATATATAGAAAAATATTTAAAAAATTCCCAATATCCCTCGTTCATGCGCATGCGTATTTTGCATCAACGTAAGCAAATTTAGTCCGAAGATATAATTAAAATACGAAAAACGTCACACGAAAATTCTTCCTTTTGTCCTTATACATACTTTCCCCATACATAATATATATATATATATATATATATATATATATATATATATATATATATATATAGGAAAACTAGATAACTTCGTTTCGAAAAACCTTCGAATTTTTGATTTGCCAATAATCAAATCAATCTCGAAGGAAAAAAGGTTTTAAAAAAGAAACAGCTAGAAACATGAAAGTCTGTCGAAAAAAATCGCACAGATACAGGTTTAAAGGCCAAAAGAAAAAAAACCGATACGAGTAAACAACTAACAAAAGAATTCAATACAAGCGACGACCCTTATAGATGAAACCTGGGTAGGTTTGTTTGACTCACTAGGTTTATATATATATATATATATATATATATATATATATATATATATATATATATATATATATGTGTGTGTGTGTGTGTGTTTGTGTGTGTGAAAATATATAGAAAATAGGAAAGAACTGGTTAGGTAAATAATCCAAAGTTCCTTAGTATTTTAGTTATTATTTTTTTTTTAGTGCTCGATACAAAAGTAGAGCATAAATATAATTATTTATTTAAAAATATGATTCCAAATTTTGGAATCATATTTGGAATCATATTTTAAATCATATTTTTAAATATATATTTATTATATATATATATATATATATATATATATATATATATATATATATATATATATATTACACTGAGTGCCTTAACAAACTGTTAAAGAATTCGGTAGGCAAATTCCTTTTACTGCTATATATTGCAATCTTCCATGAATCTCACATTTTTAATAACTGCTCTTTTATCAAATGTAAACAAATGATTTCATTTGATGACGCCATGGCAATAATGTATTTATGGAAGATTGAAATCATTTATAAGCAATAAATTCAAGGCCGTAAATTGTCAAACAATTGGGATTTCAATTTTAATTTCAAATAATATGACGGTTCCGTATAATATGTCATAAGAATATATATATATATATATATATATATATATATATATATATATATATATATATATATGCCGGGTGTATCAGAAAAATTGTTCAATTGTTAGATAAGATCGGAACTGTTAACATCTTTCAATGATTAAAGATAACTTACTGGAATTCTCCGAAGTTTTTATAAAACTGTTAGACTCTGATTTGAGAAAAAAATAATGTATAATTATTCTCTAAACTTAACAGCAGAGTTGTGATGAATTTGATTATATACGAATATGACATGTTTATCATTAATTGATACGGGCTAAGGATCGTTAGCTTATGACGGATTGAAATGAAATTCAAATATATATTCCAGGATCACTTTCCAGCTTATTCAAAGTGATACTAAACCACTGTAACATTCTAACTGGAGTAATAATATGCCTCACACGTTTCACGTACGATTTCATTTACAAGTCATTTTTTCACTACTTTTTGGACTGTCATAGCTGAAACTTGTCTGTCACGTTCCAAACGACTTTTGGATTGAGTTGGATCTTTTCTTATTCATCGTTTTACTTCTAATTTTGAATTATGCGCCCTCTTCCTGCTGTGACCACCTGATCCAGTTTTCCTCTCTATTGTTCCCTCGTTTTAAAACTTATTCACCGATCTCTTGATGGTTCTTGAATGAACTTTGAAGATGTAAGCCAGACTGTGTACTATGGTACCATTACTGAATGCCTTGCTCGGTTGGGAAGACAGTTTTAACCTGCTCTCTTTGTAGCTGAATAATTCAAAGAGTTTTTCAGTGATTCTTACGACAAATGGCGGCAATATAGCTAAACGCCTTATCTGAAAGCTTGAAAAGAAAATTTATTTAGTGATTATTTAGATATTAAACATTTTATGGGATGGATAATTATGCTGTTACATGATTTGGACAATTCTGATATTACATCCGATATATATATATATATATATATATATATATATATATATATATATATATATATATATATATATATATGAATATATATATTTTTTATGAAAATAACTCTTTTTTTTAGGCATTTAAAACAAATATGCCTAGCCGCATACACAATTCCCAAATATCCTCGTAGAAAACACAACTATACTCAAACATGAAAACAATAAACAAAAACTAAGAATTCTTGAAGCTATATACATAAAACAGTTGAAACCTAACCTGAATAAAATAAACTATGAAATCTCTACAAATATTCTTAAATGCCTATGATTGATAGCAGAAACCATTGGTTAATACCAACGGCTTCCCATACTGAACATTTCTCGTTTTCACTCTAACTTGGTCATGTGTGACGTTACGAGCTGTGATGCGATTTTCGCTTCCGGTTCTCGTATACACAAGTTTGTCGTTGCTTTGAAATTCTTCATGCAACAAAAACAGACTATCATTATTGTTTTGTCCGTGTATTGTTTGATATATTGAAATATAATTGTCATCTTTGATAATGGCTTCTGTAAGCGGAAAGCTTGCATCGGATTAAAACATGTATCAAATATATAGACAAAACTTGCCTATATTATTTAATGAAACATGCATCAATATATATACATACATACATACATATATATATATATATATATATATATATATATATATATATATATATATATATATATATATATATGATTTGCATTCTATATATTCAGATTACTTTTGAGCATTGATTGAGTGAATTCGTAAAAATGGAACAATAGATATAAAAAATTGGCGGGAACAGCTTCTAGCTAAATATTACCATAATGAGTTTTCGGAAATTGTTTTATTTGTTTATTTTTTTTTAAATTTAAGTAATTTGTTTTGTGGCCATGTTTGAGATGAATTTAAATTCCCTAGAAAAGATAATTATTCTATATATTTTGACTTGTTATTTCTATGCAAATTGACTCGAAATGACACATTTTACTGTCCTCGTTTATGTGGTTTTAGTATACCATTTCTAAACATTTAATATGCTAACCTCCCATCTTTTCATATTCCAGATTGAGGGAGACGGCTGTAACTGATTTTTGAGCACACGCTACTAAATACTATGCAGTCGGAACGCAAAGACAATTTGGAAGGTTATTTATGCAGGAAAGCTTTGTGTTGACAGAGATGTGCATCAAAACTGTCCCTCACCCTTCCTATCCTTCAGACCTTACTCCTTGTATTTATAAAATAATATTAGCTTGGTAAATATTTTATGAGTCATCTTAAATTTTAAATATGCTGAAAATATAACATTTTTATTTTCGTTTATATATACTTGTTGCAAAAAAAAAAATTACATTTGCCTTGATAAAGTCCATCAAAGTACAAAACGCGTCGTCTACGGCAACTTTTTTTTTTTCGTTTTTTTCATTCATATATATATATATATATATATATATATATATATATTAGGTTGGTGAGAAAATAATGACGTAATAATGTCGTTTTTTGACGTATTTTTAACGTCAAAAAAGGACATTATTTTTGCACCAGCCTAATATGTGTGTGTGTGTGTGTGTGTGTGTGTGTGGTAGGGACAAACATTTTAAAGTCACTCTTGATACGCAGAAACAAAACTGGCCATAACATTAATTTTACAAACGCCACACCAAATAAAAAAAAGCACATAATTCTTTACGTCGAAAATACTTCGTTTTATGGGGGATGTAGATGCAGCTATAATGTTAAGTGGGTGTAATGATAATTTTCGGAACAAGAATTTGGGGAGTCGAGATCGATTTTCTGTTGAGTTCATCTGATACCCTTCGGAAAGGTATAAATGTATCTCTTCTCCCCAATTGCCGTGGAGCAAATACTAGAGTCGGCTAGGTTCTTTATCTCTGCTTGGAAACCGGTGGATATGAAAGACAACTTTGAAATAAAAGCAGCTTGGCCGTGGGGCAAGCAATTCGGTCTGGTAACTACCTACTTGCTATAGGAACCACAGCAAACATGATTAGTTTGTTGAGTGTATGGCATATCCTATTCAGGGATATATGCTGGATTTGAGTAAGAGAGAGAGAGAGAGAGGAGAGAGAGAGGAGAGAGAGAGAGAGGTGGGGGAAGAGAGTGGGAGTTAGGAATATACAGATGAGTGATACATACTGAACCTAAATGCCGGAAAGAAATGAAACCTCCATTAAAAATAAAGTTTTTTTCATTCTTTCTTACACTCACGATTCCCGGAAATCCTTATGGTTGTCGATGCATCACATGGGAGCTGCAATAATTGTGTTGTATCTTGGCAAAATAGCCTGAAGGATTCAAACTCCCTCCAGACTGAGTTTTCTACGTCTAGACCTTAGGATCAGTCGGTCCTGCTTTTTACTATTGTAAGAACGAAAATCGTTTAATACCCTCCTGATACATTAGGAGCTCGAATCATGTTTTTTAGCATATTTATAACACAGTGAGTAATCTAATTTGTTCATCTTTGTTACTTTAATTATGACAATATTAAAGCAGCCTTAATCGTCTGATACTGAGTGAGAGATCAGCATCCAAATAAAGTTACATTGGGATACAAAAAAGCCCAATACAGCTATCATGACACCCAGCCTTATGAAGTGCCTTGGTATTATTTATTACATTTATTATTTTTTGGAAATAAAAATAAACAGACTCAAGGGTATAAACAAATAATATCTATTTGTTTAATTTAGATTGGTGTGAGTTCTTTCATATTTGGTGCGATCTTGGTAGCAGCCAGGATAAAGTTCATTTAGGCTCAGTAGATGAGAGTTTAGAAGTCAGCCTTTGGTAGTAGTTGCGATCTTTGAATTATATACTGTGTAAATCTGCTGTACTTTCTCGTCTCTAAGAATGGCGGAAAAAGGTCTTAAGCAGATGACTGATTAACTTCTTCATGAGACACTCATGCCTGGTTTATCCATTGGCCTCTTCTCTCTCTCTCTCTCTCCCTCTCTCTGCCACTCGACTGTCATTTTATGTTCTTTTTTGACAAGCCTCCAAGAATCTTGGCGTAAATTTTGGTTTCAGATAACATCAAAAGTGTTTTTGTGTTAATTTCTTTTTTTGTTTAACCAAAATTATTTTATTTTATGGCATTTCTTTCGCTATTTTTTTTTTTTTTTTTTTTTGCTTTTTTTATATAGCGGAATTTATGCACGGGATCTCTTTTGTTTCAGTAGTTTTCTAATATTCGAGCCCGGTTGAAAATGGGTATAAAGCATTGAATTCAAACTAACAACAGTTAAGAAAATAGTTAAGAAGACATGTTCATTTCGTTCGTTGCTTTTGTTTAGCAGCATATCAACTTACGAGACATGTTACAGAAGGTTTAAAAAAAAAAAAAATAAGAAATTGAAGTTATGAACAGTTACATATTATCTTCAGTCTGTGTCAAACGTCTTATTGGATTGAGTTGGATCTTTTCTAATTGATCTCTTTAGTTCTAATTTGAAACGATGAGGCCTCTTCATCAACTACTGAGCCTAAATGAACTTTATCCTGACGTCTACCAAGATCGCACTTATAAACAAACTTTTACTACACCGAATATGAAAGAACTCACTCTAGTCTAAATTAAACTCAAGAACCATGCCTCGTATGTATCGGAGTAAAAGGAGACCGTTCGTTGCGTCTTTCAAAGTAAAAAGAGAATGGCCCATTCAAAAGTCGTACCAACTTTGATTATCACTATGGGACTGTTGGAATTTTTGGGTACTATGTACTAGTGAGCCAACCAAAATGAGCTGGCTCATTTTATAGTCCACCAAGAGAAGGGTTAACCAAACAGAAAGCTCAAAATATTCAATCCGACGTGTATACGGGCAGCCATTTTGTTTTTTCTCCAAAAATATCTTCACTGCCAACCTCTGATATCGAAGACCTGAAGAATTACTTAACAGCTGCTACTTTCTCCGAATATTCACTGCCAACCTCTGATAGCGAAGAGCAGAAGAATTATTGAACAGCTTCTACTAGTGATGTTGGCGTTGTTCCATTGAACACATTACGTACTGCACTGGATTCTATATTCAAAGACTACGGCAAACATGGTCAACATGGGGCGGTAATCCAAAGTTTCCGATAGCTGGTAACGGGCAGAGAAAATGGACTTGTGCCTTTCTCAGTGGTATTTACGCGTAAGTGAATGTAAAGAACTCGATTGGAATTCGATCTCGGCACACCGATTTCTTATTTCCAGATATCAATCACCTCAACGTGCATTCCTGTTTCATTCAGTTTTTTTTTTTTTTTTCCTTTCTGTGCCATTTATTTTTAGATTTCAGAATGAGGGATATCAATGCTGGACTGGACAGAGGCAGATTTACATTCATCAGCTATGTAAAAAAAAAAAAAAACAAAAAAAAAAAACTATCGTATCTCTTCCGGTTAATGAAAAATGTGCGCGATTATTTTTCAATGATTCAGCTCAAAGCTCCGCGATTGAAAATCCCTGTAAGTCAGCTATCGTTTCATATCACGACTGGAAGCACAACCTATCTCCTTTGCATGAGCTCCCACTTTTAGAGAATGATCAGCTTTTCTAAAAGCCTCAGGTTCAGAACAAGACAATCCCACGGTCATAAATCATTGCTCGAACGGTCGGGTGCTACAGTCCTGTGTGATTATTCCTTGTCATTTATTTGTGATAACGACCTTCACGATGGAGATCGTTACTGGCCGCGTCCTCGTCTGTAAACCTGATAAATCATTTGAATGCCGGAGTGAAGAGTCAGGCCGCAGGAATCGGTCATCAGGTTAGATTAAGCTTGCTGGAATTCTGGAAGGCGCGGGAAAATCCCGAAGGTAGGTGTTTATTCAGTGGCACGTGTAGAATAGGAGGAAAGGCGATTTAAATAAATGAGGAAAAGAGATAACGTTTAGCTGGAAATCGTGTTATTTACTAGTGTGTAAATTACCGAAAATATAATATTTACACATGTTTGCATGTGTTCAGTATATATATATATATATATATATATATATATATATATATATATATAACACATAAACATGTATATATTATTTTACTTTCGATAATATATATATATATATATATATATATATATATATATATATATATATATACACAGGGAAAACATATCTGCATACACATTCTTACCAATCAGAACTCAAGTGCATCTATCTATCTATCTATGTATCTATCTATCTATCTCACTCTCTCTCTCTCTCTCTCTCTCTATATATATATATATATATATATATATATATATATATAATTGTGTGTCTTTGCATGTATATATATGTATTTATATATATATATATTTATCCTATCATACATATACATGTTTGCATATATATATATATATATATATATATATATGTATGTATATATCCTCACCAACAGACGGACTGTTTTTGCTGCTCGCAGTTCATCACTATCACTAGATATCCAATACCTGAAGCTGGGATCGAAACCTGACTGATTTTTATAATAATCCGTGACTCTAAATATATATATATATATATATATATATATATATATATATATATATATATATATATATATATATATATATATATATATATATATATATATATATATAAGAAATTGGACAAAGTCCTACAATTTATTAAAGACATTTTTATGTCCGAGAAATTTTCATAGAAAATATTCGTCCTTTTCAGGCCAATGAAATGTTGTTTAATACTGTTTATTATAAACAGAGCATTTACTTAAATACTTGTATCTGTAAAAAAATGTATAAATATAAAAATGTCTTTAATATATATATATATACACTAGCCGAATTTCTCATGCTTTACTACGTGTCGCACATTCTTTATTTAAGAAAATGATGACAGATTTCAAATCATAGTTATGTATTTCAATTTTACTCAATGATCTTGCTGGTGCGGCCTGCATTTTCTGGCTTCTATCTTTTGGATAGGATTCTTTTTTTTTTCAAATTTAATTTAACTTTAAAAAATTAGTGCGAGTTTTGTGTAAAAACAGATTGCTCTGACACCTTTGATACGTATTTGAAGCAACACTTGATTGAATGAATTCAGCGATTTCAACATTGATATTGCAGTTGAATTGTCGCAACACATATATTTTGAGCAACTGCACGCTGATTGGTGATTTTTTTTGCTCAACTTGACGTCAATATTGTGTCATTTTGATCTTGCCGATGTGGACTCTATCTTTTGTTTTTTGGATAGGAGTCATTCTCTTTTTAAATATTAAATAAAATTAAAGATGAAAGAGGGTGTTTGTACTTCCAGTCTGAGTCTAAGGCAACAAATCTGGGGGTTCTTTTCTTATCAGAGTGATTAGAGCTACTGTACCTTCGAAATAACATTAGACTCACCCAACTCTTTTCTAATCCTCTGCACTGTCGTCAGATTGACACGCAAACACACTGAAATGTTCATATTAGAGGTTTTGGTGCGATTGCCAAGCAGTACAGCATGCCGTTTCCAAGTCTCTGGCGGACACAATTGCGTTTCAGTTTTCCTTTTCTCACAGACGATGGACAGCTGATTCTACTATAATGTGCAGTCGACAAAATCAAAAACAAGCAACGCGCATGCGCGAAATTAAAAAATATATTCAGTGAGCTAGGCACATAGAACGGTAGAAAAGTGCATAGAACAAGAAAAGAAGTTATACACCGTTCTGGGTGCCGTTGCGACGTAATCACGAGTCTTGGGTAAATGAGTCTTGATTTCTATGGGATCGTCGTGTGCTGATAAATTAATTCACATCGGGGAGAGAAAGCCTAAACAAAACAAAACAAAACTGGAAATTTAAATATTAAAGAACGTATGTGAGAAAACAAACGCGAGAAGAGAGAAAGAGGGAAGAGTAGAGTAGAATGCATCTAAAGAAGAGCGAGTAAAAAGATTTCTGAATTCCCAAAGATAATTCTTTTACCCAAGATATCGTTTTAACAGCACTCAGGAGCTCTCATTTTTCCTGCGTCGAGAAAAATGGCGCCCAAAGCGTGAAAATGTAAATTTAAAGCTGTCTTCATTAATCTAAAATAACCATTGAAATAGCACTTTTTCTTTTAGTTTTTAATCAACCATTCAGTTTTATATTTCAACCTTTTTTTTCTGACGCAATCATTCTTATTTGTGACGTTTCTTTCTGCTGGTAGGTTGATTTATTTTTTTAAATTCACCTAAAGCTATAGTTTTTTTCATTACACTGAGGTTTGATCGGTGTTATAGCAATACCAGCGAGACAGTGATTGGGCAATTTTTTCCTTGGCATTCAAATACGTACGGGCTTTTCCTGTAAACACCTGGAATTACATCCGCCCTTATTGGAGGAAGCTGGGTAAAGAATCACCACTAGGTAAAAATGAAACTGAGAGATGTTCGTTCCAGAGGAACAGCTGCCTGTGACTGTACATCCCTCATTGTGCTAAACAGGGGAGTTCAGTAGTCATGGCCAGAGTGTATGTAACAGGTAAACGGTCCCAAAAAAAATTTGACCATATATATATATATATATATATGGCTTCTTCAAAATAAAAGGTTAATCTAATTTGCATAAGTCTTAAAAGCATAGTTTAATAAATATTTAATTTGTGTTACATTTACTTAGAAAAAGAAATGCATAAGGGGTGTTTACGTCTTAAAATATTTGTTAATTCATTGTATCTGTATAAAATTGAATAAAACTGCCTTATCAAAATTCAGTGGTGAATTAAAAAACATGCCACGTTCTTAATAAGCATTGTTGTCGTTTGCCATTGCACATCCCAACAAATTAGACGAATAGACACGTCTAAAAAAGAAATAATTAGATTTTCTTAAAACTGCATGGAATTACTTAATCAAGTAAAACAATATTTTTTATTAATACACACACACACACATATATATATATATATATATATATATATATATATTCTCGAAAGCAGCATTTCTGGACTTTCCCATACAATGACTGCAACAACCCCTTACTGCATGCTTTTCTTGGCTTGTGGAATTCTTTGCTTCCGGCGACACATGGAAAGACCATCTTTAGCATCCTTATTTCAACCTAACTCACCTGGTTGATCGGCATTAATGGACCAGCTTGAAACAGCACTGAACTTCCGGCTACGCTTTCGTCGCTACTTCAGCCTTCCTATTTCAGCCTAACTCCCTTCGTTTCATAGGAAGTTCCTGCATGCATATCGTCCCGACTTCAAACACCTTATTCCATGCAACCCGGCCAAATACGACGGATGTTTCATCATTGGACTTAACCAGCTTCTACCCGAATATTAACTTTTATTTCCTCGCCGCTTCATCATGGATATCTTCTATGCCAGCACCCGGACATTAACGAAACTTTGGCTATTTTTCATCGTTTGACTTATTCATCAAATATATCGTCCAGACTCAAGCTGCCTATTCTGTACCTTTTTTTAAAATTTTACGGAAGGCTCACCGGACATTTAAACTGAACTTTCGAACTTTGATTTTTCATATCAACTTAACTTCAATATATAATATAAACATTGGAAAATTCTTCACTCTCATGGTCAGTTCAATGTAGCTATATTCAGAGCAAGAAATACAAGTAAGATTAGGATAATGAAAACATAATTTGAGATAATTTATGTCTTGCTGAAATGTTGCTTCTACTGATATTTTCAGAGGTTAGAGAACCTCTGTGACAAATTAAATTTGTGACTGTCGTAGGGCGGGTATTCGGCTAGTTTATTATTCCTGTTTTTCGCTTGATTGATTTTATTTTTGAATAGTTCGACTTGTTTTCTTTATGGCCTAACATAAAACTTCACGAAGTCCCTCATTGGTTTCTGTGAGTTAATTAATGGCAGACATTCTCGTTAAGTTTTTCGGGGACAAATAATGCCGAAAAGGAACAGATGGGAGCGAGAAAAGCCATTAAACTAAGAGAAATGGTTAATTATCATGTGTTTGGGAGAATCAGGGGGAGTGAAGGCTACCCGGAAGAAATGAAATTATGGGGTTAAACAAACAAGAGAGCTGAAAGGAGAAAGAATGAAAATGGGAGATCCAAAGGCAGGGAAAGGACACATAATTTAATAGAGAATGAATTAAAAAAATATATATATATTAGAAAAGAAATACAGGAGGGATAAAAAAGATTATAAATGAAATGAAGAAACGAAATATAATAGAGATATAAAGAAGAGAAAGAAAGAATTAAGAAATATAATGAATATAGAAAGAAAATAAAAAATGAAAAGATAAAAAGAAAAAATAAAGAGGGAGAAACTATAGAAAAATGAAAAAGAATGAAGGAAAAGTAAGTCGACTAAATAAAATGGGAGATTCAAGCAGTTGAAAAACGCATAACATCAGAGAGAATAAATGGAAAACAAACGATGTTTGGTTGGTTGGGTTTTATGGCATATCAACCATTGTGGGTCATTTAATGCCAAATTAAGGTATATATATATATATATATATATGAAGAAATTTTGAAAAAACAAACAAAAATCCTTAAATGTAGTTAAAATGAAAGAAATGTCGACGTCTGACGTTTCGGTTTAATAAACCTTTTCAAGACAATATTCATCAAAATACAATTCAGTTCAATATGACAAAATACGATGGACATAAAAACACAAGTCTTATTCAGAACAGATAACTGAAAATTTTTAAAATGATCAGCCTTCCGTCTAACATGGTCACGCCGTCGTCACATGGGCGACGCTTTCATAACGTATTCCTAAAAGTTTGTGATTATTTTGAAATGAAAAAAAAATGAAAAAAAGAATTCTATTAGGTTCTAAAATTCTTATGTGTATGCTTGTCGAGCATCAATCTCGCTAAAAAAGGGGAAATATTAAAGAAACCAGGTCTAGTATTCACCGTGCGTGAGATGGATATTATACCTGCTTCATAAATCCTCCTGAGATTTTTATTATGAAAATATTTTAATACTTTCACGGAATCGAAATATATATATATATACAAAGAATAATCACACATAGAATTAATCAGAAGTATTAATGCGATTATTGGCGACATCCATCGCTAGAAAACATAATATATGCATTAAAATCCTGTTCATCCAGAGTGCGAGTTTTGATCCTTGAAGAAAAACTTGTTGTCTGTAGTTTTTCAGTTTATTTGATGTTAAAATGCTAGTACTTACGGACGGCCTTCCATCCATCATCAGGCATGTGTTGTTTATCTTATAAAATCAAAAACTTGAGACGATATATCTGTATGTCGACCGAAAGATGTTTTTTGAATATCTGCTATTGTTGACGGGTGTGTAAGATCGTGGAACGCGCAAAGACGCAACGCTAAATTTCAAAATTTTTAAGTGAGAATTTTATTTAAATATTTCTTGTGATGTGTTAAATCCACATATTCTATTTTACAAGTGTATTAGTTTTTATGTCATGAACTAAGTATATAGTTCAATAATATAGTGTAATGTCTTAGTAGTAGTTTTTTTTTTATAAGAATTTTTATGTACTGCGGATCGATAGTTTTTAATAAACATAAATTATTCTTTGTATGTAAATCATATGCTGCCTAATGTTTTATATATATATATATATATATATATATATATATATATATATATATATATATTAATATATACAGTACTATTAAACATATAGCTGGCAACATTATTGTTTCAAAAATGTATAGCTGGCAACATTATTGTTTCAAAAACGCATCAACATTATTGTTTCAAAAACGTATAGCTGGTAACATTTTTGTTTCCAAAAAACGCATAGCTGGCAACATTATTGTTCCGAAAACATTATCTGGAGCCTTGTTGTTGGAGGTAGTTTGTCATCATACCCAGGACGTGGATGTAGTTTATCGTCATACCCAGGACGTGAAAACAAACGAAGAAAAGATATACAATAGGGTTAAAAGGAATATGAATGCATAAAATAAACAAAGAAATCAAATAAAATAGGAAAATAAAGAAGAAAAAGAAAGAAATATAGAAAGACTAAAGAAATCCAAATAAATAATCATCGCCTCTAATGTCCACACAAACGTTTTATATGAACAAAAGCTGGGCATGATCTACCATGTATTCCACTGCGTGTAAATTACTCTTTGGAGTAATTTTCTAACACGTCTCTCAGTTGCGTCTCTGTCTTTGGGCAAAGTGCGCTCAGGAGCTTCTACGTCAAACGACAGAGGGGCAACTGAGGAAAATAATACTGAGATGTGCCCAGCCCTGGGGAAGAGTTGCCCGAGGCCGCGACCTCTCATTTCAGCAGAGGGAGGGATCGGGGCGCGACTATTACGTGGGCAGGAGAGAATTTTTTTTTTCCTATACCGGGTGTACGTGCTCGGGTCCCCGCCTAAAATTAGACCTTTTGTCAAATCTTGTCCTCGTAGGGGGACAGAGTAAATACCCCATTGCGAAAGCAGAATAACGTATCACATCAGCCATTAAATGTCGCCGTTAAATGACCCACAAAGAGCTGCTATGCTATTAAACAAACAAAATAACAGCTCATTTGAACAGTATTTACATTAGCCGGACCATTGTCCTCATCTTTGTCGCCATATTTGTCACAACGTTTCGACCGTTGTACGCTCCGGCCTTCTTCAGGTGGTTGGAATTTCGAACTGAACCCTTTATTGCGATCACTGGGGTAGACTGTTCTAATTCCACGTGATATGTTTGATGGATGTCAGTTATCAGTTATCTCCTGCTAATTTTCCCTCTGAAAGTTCTCCACTGCCTTAACCAGGAATTGAACTCACCTTCTTTGGGTCTGTCACTGGATCTAACCAACGCCTTTATCCACTGTGCCATGTGAGGACATCTGGGTATGAACCTAATGAAACCTAATGTTTTCAGCATCATTTTTACCAGTGCTCATATTGCAATTTTTGTTGTTATCATTGCATGTCTTTACCAGAGTTCATATTGCAACTTTGTTATCATTGCTTTTCTCTGGCACTCCTTATTACTGGTTCCGATATTGAACAATTGCAATGAAAATATTTAAACATTTGAACAATTGCAATGAAAATATTTATAGAAAAGTCAGGAGGGAGCCACCTCAAATCGTTGGAACACTGATTGATATTCAGATTTCAAGTCAGAATGGATTACATTACAGACACTTTGACTTTTGCCAAGAACCTTGATGTACACCAGGTGTAACATTAAAATTGTCCAAATTGTGTAACAGAAAAAATGTCCAATAATTAGATTAAGATTTGAAAAATGATTTTAATCTGTCCTCTTTCTAGCTGCATAACTGAAAGGTTTTATTTTTTTTAGTGAGACTTAAAAAAAGGGTGTCAAGATGACTAACCACCCCACCTGAAAACTTAGGAAAAAAACTCAGTTTAGTGATTTTTTAGATATTAAACCTTTTGCGGGATAGGCAATTAACCCATGCTTTTATACGATTTGGATATTTTTGCTGTTACACCCGGTATAGTTGAACTACCAGATATGGGAGTCATATAAGATACCCGTACGAATCTTAGATTTATAAATGTGCAAGACGAATTCTGACGGGGAAGATTTTCTGTCACGAAATAGCGAACCAATTTTCGTATGTGTAAAAGTAGCAGTTGGCTCAATTCAATCTGTTCCAAACGTGAGTCTAAGAAGTTGCAACTCTTTGCAACTTCTTGGAATGGAGGTTAGCATCACCCATGAAGATAAAAAGTTTGTCTTTGGTGAGTAAATGAATACAGTTTTGTTTGGGAGGCGATAAAATTGACAAGCCATTCATTGCTCCAGTTAAGCACTGATTTTAGGCCATTCTCCAAAGCAATTGCCAGTTCTACTTTATCTAATCTGTCGGACTTTCTATAAAGACAGAAGTAAACAGCTTTGATATCTACATAGATACATCGCTAGGAATTGATGATATCAGAAACAACGTAGGTCCGAGGATAAATCAGTGTGATCCTGTATTAATATTGCATGAACCAGCGTGCCGATTCAACACGACCTTCATTATACGATTGTATTACGCCAAATATTCGTCCCAAGACACCGTTGTCCTTGATATTTTGGAGAAGGCCCGTATGACAAACCCTGTTTAAAGCCTTTGAGATATCAACCGTTCATATTTAAACCTTACGTAAATCCAGAGATGGCTCTTAACACATTGATGGTAGACCTGGAGAAACGCAAGCTTTATTGTTTATCCGATAGGGAGGTCGTGTGATGAAAGATGCGTAACCAATTAGTCGTTGATTAGTGGCTTTAATAATTTCCCCCAAAAGATGTAAGAGGGCGATAATTCGAGAAGTCAGATGGTTCCCCAGAGTTCTTAAAGACAGCAACTACAGCGGGGGAAGTTCTAAAGCAAGAAATAACGAGATATATGTTGTAAAGTTTTGAGAGAACAGGAGCCAGTTCAGCATTGCAGGGATGCCGCCGAATTCATAAGCCTAGAAATTCTAGCAGGAAGCATGGACGGATGATGCTCAATAGTGACTCTCGTCTAGGGGAAAAATGAGGCAGAGATCCTACAAATGTTTGTAAAGTGGATCTGTAATAGAACTGCCGGGAAAACTAATCTTCCAGTTGATTGAAGAGAGGAGGGGCTGCCAATTTGCTCTTTCAGGGCCGCGAGATCTCTAGAACCAACCATGCGCGAGGCTAGACGGAGTTTTCTCCGCTCTGTGAATAGTGAGTTTGCCTCTTTGAGGACACGCTTTCATTTATTACGAGCGGTGACAAAGAGGCAAAGTCACTATTCACAGAGCGAAGAAAACTTCGTCTAGCCTCGCGCCTGTTACAATCGGGCCTCTCGCATTGGTATATAAGTGATTCATGTGGGACACCTCCTGGTGGTGTAACGTTTAGCAAGCTTGTCTCGCTAGATGCTTTACGACTGAGTAGTGAGTACGATTCTCACTGGGTGCCTCTATGCTTTTGCTCTTGTGCCGCATCTAAGCTACGCTTGGAAAATAACTATAAGTGATTCCTGTGGCCTGTAGCATTTGAACAGGCAGGAGAGAACCAAAAAGTAGATAGTGGTTTCACTAGGTATCTCCGTGCTGGGAAGAAAGCTTCGATGTCGGCTTTCACCCAGGAAGAGACCTGAGTTGCAGATGTCTCAAGGGATGTTTCAATCCAAGGAGAATCTATAATAGAAAATATGGATTAATGCCATTCCCAAGTGAATATAACAAACATCGACGCGAATTTGAACTCGACTTACCAATTTCTCAGTCCATGTTGCTCTCCATTATTCCATCATACCCTCTAAAATATATGATTACTTGGCAGTCGACGTGTTAATACATTGCTTAGTATCTGCAAGGTATCTTCCACTATTTCTATGCACCTCCGGGTGTCTGTGTCAGATTTCACATGTCGGTTAATACACTAGCTAGGCATTTACACTCCCCATCTGTTTATATTTCTGCGATGAGGTGTTTACATTGTACGATCCGTTGTCATCTTTATTGTCGTATTCACAACGTTTCGGCTGATGTAAGCTCCGGCTTATCCCAGAGGACACATCTTCCACTGGATAAAACCGTTGCTTGAAGTAATCCAAAAATTAACCTGACCCAAATAGTTATGAGATCAATACCTGGCTACAGCAGGGATGAATCAAAACTTATCTGTTCTTTGAAGAAATAAAACATGATATTATTGGTTTTATTTGTTATTTTTATTATCTATTATTATTATTAATAATAATAATAATAAAAATAATAATAATAATTGATATCCATCAGCATGGCTGAGGCTGACCTCGAACACCTTTAGTCATGGACACATAAAAGCGTTGGTTGAAGTAATCCAGTGGTCTGACTCAAAGAGTTGTGAGTTCAATACCTGGCCACAGCAGAGGTGAACAAAAAATTGGGGAGTTGAATTCCAAAAGCAATTAACTGAAACTGAGAAAATATAAGTCAGCAGGAACTGCAACAATCTACGCCCGTGCTTTAAAAAAAGGTTTCGGTTCGAAATTCCAACTTAACTCACCTGAAGAAGGCCTGAAGGTACAACAGCCGATACGTCGTGAACCTGACAATATAGATGAGGACAACGGTCCGAACAATGTTAATAGTGTAAATATTGAAGAAAAAACTGAACGATACTGAATACGAAATAGACGAGGAATCCCTAAACATGAACAGTGGAACCAGAACAGTCTACCACCGTAGATTAAATAAAGGGTCCAGGTCAGTATTCCCTGTAGATTACCCAGATCGATATACACCTGAAAAAGTTCGGACAGCACAACGATCGAAATGTTATGATAAAACTTGGTTGATTTTGTTTAGCGGCATATCAACATCTATGGGTTATTTAATGCCGATATTTAAATTTGTCGAATGAAATTGCATGTCTTCAATTATAGATAAGATATATTGTTGGTCTTTTTGCTATAAAATGTAATTGTTGGTTATTGTAATATAAAATTTACTGTTGGCCATATTACTATAAATATATTTTGCCGGTCAATTTACTATAAATATGTATAGCTGGTCATTTTACTATAAATAGTTATTGCTGGTCATCTTACTCTAAATATGGACTGTTGGGTATTTTACAATAAATACGTATTTCTGGTTTGGTTTTTGGTTGGATGGTTTCTCTGTTTACCTATAGCTACGACCCTAATTGGTTCTACCACACCGGGTGAGTGTGGATCTAGGAAAACCTCTATTAAGAGGTGGTTCCATGTTTCTCAAAATTTCCTGATCAGGGTTCTTGCTGCTGGATATAGTTTATCGTCATTTCCAGAACTAGCTGTGATAAAAAAGATGATTTTGATATACAAATATATTGCTGGTGAATTTAATATAAATGTGTATTGTTAGGCATTTTACTTCATAAACAGTTATTGTTGGTCATCTTTGTCTGAATATGGATTGTTGGGCATTTTACAATAAATCTGTTTTTGTTTTTGGTTGGAGGGTTTCTCTGTTTGCTTATAGATATGACCCTAAGAGGTGCTACCACACCGGGTGAGTGTGGATCTGGGAAAACCTTTACTAAGAGATGGTTCCACCACGTTTCTCAAAATCTCCTGATCAGGGTTCTTGCTGACAGATCTAAAGTTTATCGTCATTTTCTGGACTAGCTGTAAAAAAAAAAAACGTCACAGAAGAGGACATTCTACTGAATGTAATCAGGTAATAGTTAGTGTTTCTTTTTTTTTTCTTTTTTATTTAGTAATTTTCTATTTTGCCTAAGATTTGCTTTCTGAGTCTTCCGTCAATCCGGTGTTATCTGCTCATTTTACGTTGTTAAGATTACGTTCGCCTATATTAAATTCTGGAGTATTTTTTTTTCTTTCATTTTTGAATGAATAATTCTGCCGTTGATTATTGCAGCGAGAATGGATGATATTACGCAATGCGTATCTGATAACTGAACCCTTGCTGATAATTCGAATACTGATAAGACATCTATTCAATCTTGGAGATCAGGCCTATCATTATCATTCATTTTAAAAAAAACGAATTCACCGATTGCTGTTGATTTCAAAACATGCTGAGAGACAAAAGAAAAAGGAAAAAAAAAGTGAAAATATTAAAAGACAAAAAAAAAGAACAGAAAATGAAAGTAAAAGAATTAGAAAGCAATAAAGAGAAAATAAAAGAGATGGTAAAAAAAATAATGAAAGCAACATGAAAATGAAAGTAAAATAAAATAAAAAATTATTGAGAAACAAAGACAGAAAGAAAATGAACGAAAAACGAAAAAAAGAATGAAACAGGAAAAAGAAAGGAGAAAAAGAAATAGAAAGAAAGGTATAAATTGACAGATAAAGAAAAATGAAAATAGATAGAAACAGAAAATAAAAAGAAATAACATGAAAATGATCAAGAGAAATAGAAGGAAAATATAAAATGAAAGGTAAAGAAAAAAAGAAATTAGAAAATGAACGAAAAAAGAAAGAAAAAAGAGAAATAGGAAAAATAGAAAATGAAAAATATGGAAAAAAAAAGAAATCGACAAAAAAGAAAGAAAATGAACGAAAAAATAAAAAAAGAACAAAGAAAAAGAAAAAAGAAAGAGAAAAAAAAATAGAAAATGAAAGATAACGATAAAGAAAACAGAAAAATAAAAAAAGAGGAAAGACATGTTTTAATAAAACCTTCGTCTACCTATGTAAAAAAAGAAAAGAAAAAAGAAAATAGATAGAAAAAGAAAGAAAGAAAATGAACGAAAAAGAAAAAGAAAGAAAAAAGAGAAATAGAAAAATAGAGAATGAAAAATAAAGAAAAAAGAAAAGCGATAGAAAATAAGAATTAAAATGAACGGAAAATCAAAAGAAAGAAAAAGAAAATAAAAGAACTGGAAAAAAATATAACATGAAAGATAACGATAAAGGAAATAGAAAAAAAAAGATGAAATAAAACGTTCTTCCACCTATGCAAAAAGAAAAAAAAGGAAACGAAACGAAAAAGAAAGCGACAAAAAGAAAACAAAGTTAATTTACGGATTCATTCAAATATTTGCAGGTTATTTAAAACCAGAAAATTTTTTTCGAGATCGCAATATTAATGTTGGGAGATAAATATGATTTTTTTTTCTTAATAATTAACCCTTTCCACCCTGCATTCCTGAAAAATTTTAGTTCTTTTTCTTGAAGTCCTTAGTCAAAATTCGCAAATAATTGGTACGTAATGTTTCACGGTAGAAATAAAAATAGTTACAAGTGTTTACACACCATTCAACAGGTATTAAGTCATATTTCTCTACCACTATTGAACCGGTGACTGGGCATTACGCCATTTTTTTCTCTACCACTAGTAAAGCGATAGTCAGGGTTAACGCATACCTGGGGGAGAAGAGGTGGTTTAACACCTTTTCTTAAAAGTATTTGCGAGTAAGTAAATATAACGAACCGAATTGGGATTGAAACTCGGCTCTCCGATTAACAATTCCGAGCCATTATCCATTTACCCACCCTGACATCCATGTTTACTGATCCTGGTTTTCTCAAGCGGTTACCCATAAATCTACTAACCAAGCTCACTTTTGCTTAATTTTGGCGATCCTACGCGAACTTGTGGTGCGAAGAATAATTTCTGGGAATATGAGAAAAAGGTTTCAGTTTTTCTTCAATTTGACTTTTTCATTCTCATAATTTTTTTTCATTCTTATATTTTTTGGGGGGGGGCATTAAGCTTTAAAGTTTTGCCCGATTTTTTAATTTTTTTTTAATTTCTGAAACAAAGTTTTTATTTGAACTAATTATCTTTGAACAAAAATATATATTTTTTTTGCTATCCTCTGCCAGCCGCAATGATGGAGAAAGCACTACCCCGCACCATTGCCAGTGAGACACGCTGCAAGAGCCACTCCGTTTCGTGAGGCCCGGCCCTTAATCGAGACGCAATCCCGCCAATACTCCGAAGGAACGCCATCGAACGAGGGTCAATAAACACAGAAGTCTCCAATGCCATTGGAGTAAAAATAAATCTGCCCGAAGAATATTTAACTATTTTTCTTTTAATTTTTTTTTTTTTTTTTTTTTTTTGATCTCCGCGTCCTGAGCGACAGACCTCGGCTCAACTGCGGCCCTGAACAAATTACCGATCGAAAATGTATCGGCACGGGGTTCATCCAAAATCAACGCCCCCCCCCCACTTTAAAATGGTAATATCATCCGGACGCTTTCCATCTCCACTGCCGAGACCTATGGGTTCGATTTGGGAAGGGAACGCAGCTGCATCCAGACCTCTTCTGATGATGCCGTTTATTGCTGCCTGTCTTGGAAAGCGGCCGACACTACAACGGCAGGAGAGAGGGTGTAGACCAAACCCATTGAATTTAAGAATAATGGAAACAAAAGCGACAATTCATCTTGGAATCAAAAAGACACAGTGCGAGAGATAATGAGAAAAGAGGGCATGAAGGAAGGGTACGGAGCGATGTTTGAATTCCTGTTTGGTTCATTGCATTCACTTACGCACAATACCATTGGGAAAAGGCATGAATCCACTTCTTTTCCTCCCCGGTTATTGGGTAAATAGTAAAACTTGTATGATTAAATCATTATAATCTACCCGCTCCCCGAAAAAAAAAGATAATATCGCGTATAAAATATTTAGATTACGGCATGAGTAAAATACATTATTAGTGATGTTTCTAGCTTAGGTCTATTAGGGGTTTCGGGTCTTCAGGATCATACTCCCACTTCACGGTGACGCAGCCGATACTGATCGGGTATCGAGCTGTATGTCATTCGTTAGCTACAATTCCCTCCATTTATTAAATCACATACCGCTTATGCTCTTGGCAATCACCAGCAATCTAAACTCTTCCACAAAAAAAGGAAGCAAACCCAGTAACTCATAGAGGTGTTGATATGCCACTAAACAAAAACAACCAACCTTTGCATGTCTGAGTAAATTTCCAGTATTTCCAGGCAGAATGGTAGTAGAAGTGGTAATTGAATTAGTAATTCAACGCTTTTCTCTTTTTTTTTTCTAAAACAATTTATATGCCTCTTAATCCTTTGCTTAGCTTTTAGAAGGCATCTTTAACTATTCACCCATTCCTTACGATTTCTTTTGAAATATCTCGCTTTAAGTTTTTTTAACTGGCTTTGTTCTAACGTCTCTTGCTGTCAGCCATAGTTTCTCACTTCTTCCGCTGTGAGAATAGAAAAATTATGGCACAAGAAAAACACTCTTGTTTGAAAGAGATAGAAGGTAAGTGAAGGAAGTTTGTAAAATATGGAAGCGCAACAAAAACAAAAAATACGTATACAAATTTGGATCCTATAAAAGTACTGCAATGGAAATCTTTCTATCTATATATAAAATTCTATGGATTCCGTTCGTCCGTCCGCCCGACCGTCCTTCACACCCTGTAAAATAGCCATACATGGACCGATCGAAACCACCTTCTGAGGAAAAGTGAAAACAGGTAAAGGGGGGGGGGGGTAAAAGTACAATTTGTTTTACTAGTGTGCATAACGTAGTAAAATAGTTTTTTTTTATTAATTGTTTTGTAATTATTAAAAGTTTCATTATTTAACATACCTAATACTTCCACTATTTAAAAAAGAATTTAATTATTAATATAACACATATTTATTCATAAAAAATTCAATATTTTAATTTACATATCTTTTCTTTTTTTTCTAAGTTTTTATATATAGAAGAATCCAGGCTCCTGTTCGCCTTGTGTTTACGAGAGCTATAAACAAATCGAAAGGTTTCAGCAAATGAAATTTGGCCACTTGTACGTTGCATGCTTAAGAGTAAGAAATTCTAACAATTTATTCTTTGCTGTTAAAAAGGAAAAAGAAAAAAATGTTAACAAATATTTTTTTTTAATCTGAAGTCATAATAGATTAAGTTAAATTAAAGAAATTATTAAATTATATTATTTAAAATTATTTAAAGTAAGGTTTTGTCAAAGCATTTTTCCAAACAAATTCGCTTATTCAAACTTCATCGATTGGTTTTCAAAATTGAATGAAACGTAGAGTTTGTAAATCTGGACAAAAATGTTAGCGATAACTTCAGCAATACTAAACAATGTGGGGCTTTCAGCATATAAGCCTAGTACTAGACTGGCGGGAAGGTCCCATCATTTCAGCCAGCTGCAGCGGATTGCAAAAAATTCTAATCAGTAAAGAAGCTGACGACAGAAAGTAGAAACAAAATGATTAAAAGAAACTTGACATAGTGGAGTGGATTTCGTTTTCCTACGACCCAGTGAGCTCTACTGGCGGACATATATCTCCTGGCTGTTCTAGTCAAGCTAGACAGGTCAATGAAGAGAAACCAGATAAAAAAAAATCCATTGTCACCAATAGGAGTAAACATCTGGTCTGCTGCTTCTGTTATGACTTTAGTCATTCATGATAATATGTAAAGTATAATAAGCAATGTTAGTGGTCCTGACCTGGCATCTCGACATCAGCCATTTTCCCACCGCCCTAACGTACCTTCCGTGTGCATTTTCATGGTAATTGTTCTGCCGAGATTTGCTTTTTGATATCTAGACTTTATGAATTTAAGCGCAGTACTAGATTGGCGGAAAGGCCCCATCATTTTACAGTTGAAATGACTAATTTCTTTGTACGCACGTCTCGATTGTAGAGCTCTTTTTCGGCTTGATGGTTTTCTCTCAAGTTTGATCTTTAAAAATATAAATCTAATTTCAATAGTTATATTGTCTTCTGAATTCGTTTTCTTTTTATATTCTGATGGATTGCCGTCGGCTGTAATGTGAATTCCATGGTTCTTTGCTTAGCTGAATAATATGTGCTTCCCCAGGACTACATGTGGTTTCGAATTCAGAAGTGTCCTTCTCAGAGACTGATTAAATAGAATGCGTACCTTACTCTTTTTGAGTAGGTACACATCATCTCTCAGTTGCGTCTCTGTCTTTCGACAGAGTGCGCTCAGGGGCAACTCCGTCAAAAGACAGAGTCGCAACTGAGGAAAATTATACTGAGAGGTGCCGGCCCTGGGTAAGAGCTGCCCGAGGCCGCGTTTTCTCATTGCACTAGAGAGAAGGATCGGTGCACGCACCAAGGCCAGCGCAACCAACGGTTGCGGGGGCAAGGGAGAATTTTTGTTCCTTGCCCAGATGTACGCGCTCGGGCTCCCCACATTAAACCGACCTTGTGTCACAACCTGACCTCATGAGGGGTGAGTAAATATCTTCTCCCAGACTGATTACTAACCAAGGCTACAGAACCTCGATTCTCGTACTACTTCACCCGTAACTGGTGCTTTTGAATCCAGAGATGTCCTTCTTCTAGACTGGTTGCTACCCAAGACTATGCAACGCGATCTTCTCTGCTATATAACCGTAGCTGTTGGCGGAATTGGATAGGAGATAGATTCATAACTTTCCCAAGGGTATTTCTGTGTAAGCGAGTGTAGCGAACTCGATTGGAATTCGGTCTGTACAATTCCTCAATCCGAGCCGCTATCCTTTTCTCTAAAGTGTATTGCTCTCTGTCCTTAATAATTTTTACCGCCTCATATTTTTCACACTTCCGTCTTAGAGGCTTTATTGCCGTGCTTGTTGGGGGAAATGATTAAAAACGGCCTGGGGCAACAGCTATCCAGTTGAATAGATAGTCTAGCATATGTCGTGATAGATGGTGGATTATAGACACATGCAATGATCATCCATTTTCCTGAGCTAAATACATCCCTTGCGAGTAGATAATATGTCCACTACTATCGAATCGTACTTTCAATGTAATTTTGAAAGCAAGTGGAAAGCAAAGTGATTATTAGAACCACGTTTTTGTGCAATAATAGACGTTGAGCGAGTCACCAAGTAGTGTGAACCCCTCTGGGAAGTCGGGCTGGGATCGATGCGATACTGGCTATAGTCTTTCGATGGCTGGCTAGATATGGAAGTTTAGATGGAGACGATAGCTGTTTGAAGTGTATGATCTCAGAAAGATTGTCAGAAACATAAATAAAATGGAAGAAACTAGGTAATGTTCTTCGAGTTCATTCCAAGTTAAATAAAAAAATATAGAATATCTCTATCGAGAAAAGGCAGGATATGTCTGTGTGTTTGTGTGTGTGTAACGAATTCACGGCCGCAATTTTCGACGGATTTGCACCACCATGTACATGTACATGCTCCAAGTTAGCGGTAAGGCCAAGACCGACTTTGCATTTCCCAACTCCCATCGATAGTGGAAATAATCAATTTTTCATGCTTCTACGGCAGTTTTCATGTAGTTTGCGGTCATTTAGTACTGGCCAGATTGAGAGCCTATAGCTGGCTGCCACGAATAGGCAAGAAGATTCTATTGGCCAGCGTGAGAGCCAACAGCTGACTGACACGAATGTTAACTAGCTTGCTAGCATGCAAAAAATCGATAGCTGCATTCGTCACAAGTGGGAAAAAATTAAATCTGCATGGGCCTTTACTCCAATTGGCTCATTCACTTGCTTAAACTCAACATTGATTCTGATTCCGCAGAACTGTGTTGGGTGTGAAAATGTATTTGTTGTTAACATTCTTTTTTCATTCGGTTTTTCCAGTTACGAGTCTTGTTTTGTGTTCATTTTGTTTAGTTCTTTTTTCGAAAGAGATATAATGTTTACTATAGATCTAAGAAAAATTCGCATTGTGAGATAGGCCAAAAGTAAGGCATGTAGCAACCTCAAAACGGCAAAGGGCACTCCTTTAAAGGCAAGGAAGGGCAAAAATATTTTAAGTCAAGTGATAGCGATTGCTGTGTGAGCCATACGATTTTTGAATCAAGCACGGGCAACGCCGGCCCATGCTGCTAGTGTTTAAATAATTTCACCGTAAGTAAGGCGCTCATGTCGCCAAGATTCATGGTTTTCTGCTTTTACCGGCCGTGCCGTTGCAGTCGATCATTGCTATCAATAATTTCCTGTCTTCTGTAGCTCTGAATAAACTTTATCTTTTTGTAATGTCTCTTAAACCTAGATCAGCTATCCATTTACTCAAGATCGTTGAATTTGTTATACGTTTCCCGTGGCCGATGATACTATACACAGGTAATTTTTTTTCTGTAGGGGTTAAAATTTGTGGGAAAAAAATTCGTGGGCTCACTATACACGAAGTTGTTTTAAACATGTGTGTATATTATAAGTGTACATATATTATAAGTGTCATCCACGATTCGGTCCTTAGCCTTTCCTTTTCTTCTTTTCTTTCTTTTCTTTTTCTGCCTCGTTAAATGGTGCCACAGAGCGACTTAGATCCAGACCACCAAAATAAGTTTTTTGCACTTTCGACTTTCGCCCGAAGACACACCGAAAAACCCATTTCTTAAAGAGCAAACAACTTGAAGCGTTAAAACTCGCCTAACGGAAAACAACGTGTCACAATCCGTATAACGGGTCGGGAAATACACGCAGTCCTATGTATCCAACAACTAGACATAAAGTTTGTTATCCTTTTTTTTGATACCTTGAATTTTTGAGTTATCATTTTATTTTCTTTTATGCATATTTGTACGGTGTCACCCCCGTTTGAACCCGATTTGCATTACGGCCCCAACTACTGATTGATCTCGTCTTCCTAAGATCAATTCACAACGTGGGTAGGCAGGCTGGAGATCAAATTTGTTACTTTGGTAACCAGGCGTTGGAAGCGAGTTGGGAACGACGAGGCTGATATCGAATCTAACCAGATTCCCATCCGAATCACAAAAAGGTTAGAACGTCACATTCGGGTGCCGCGACCGATACCAAGCCAGTTGGTCGTCACAGGACGAGACAACACGACTGACGCGACAGGCGGACGTCACGTTTGGAGCGGCGACACCCGAACGGAGCAGCGAGGAGCGAACAGCTGGCGCCGCGGCGAGGACGTCACAATTGGTGCTGTTTAGGGACGTCACAGTTGGTGCCGTGGTAGACCAGAATAGAACGTCACCGTTGGCGCTGCGACCAGGGGGACGACGTCACAGCTCTTCAAATTAATTGTTCTTGGATTGAAGAGGAGTCCGGAATTTGCGTGAATCTTTCAAGTCAGCTATCTGCGAGGTGGAGCCGTTTGTCGGCGCCGGGGGGTCCTCGATAATTCTAAATACATATCCACCTCTTTTATTTCTGGTTAGGAATTTTCCACTTTTTTTCCATTTTTGGGAGCCTTCTCTTACTCCCACCTTCTCACCATACTTCGGAGGGGCGTGAACTGCCCTCCCCATTTCTTCGTAGCAACCTCTCATACCCATCCTCTAGATGGGCGGCGACAGCCTCCTCCTTGCGTCACGTGATCACCACTCGACCAATGATGTCTAGTCGGGCGTGTACGATCCCGCGGCTTTGTTTCAGAAAAAAAAATATCTTGCTTAAAAAAAAAAAATTATCTTTTTTTTTCCTTTTCTTTCTTTTAATCGCAGTTATCATTTTCTCTAGCCGCAAACAGAACAATACGATCGATGGTGGTCATAACTCTTGTTCTCACCTGGGCTTCGTCAGTCATATTATCGCTAATTATCAGAATGGGTGGTCTTTTTAACACGGCCAGACCCTCGCGTCGAAAAGAACATTTCTAGGTTCCCATTCATTTTTTTGGTACATATTTCTGATAACATAGTTTTATTATCGCAGGCTAAAGATGTTCTGTCGAAAGAAATTGGTCAGTGGCCACCTCGTGTGCGACTTTTGACACAATTAATTTTTCATATCTATCCAAAGCCCTGCAGTCCACCTGTTTTTAGTCACTTATCAAAATAACATTTTCATTTGGATTTTTCTTTGGCTAGTCGGTCTGTGGTTTGCCAATCAGATGCCTTCCCGCATTAGCGGTTTGTTTATGTATCCCAATAACACAGCCCGTCGTCAGAACACACCCGATTCCTTTATCCACTCAGAATTTTTTTCATTGTAATGACACTCTTCGCCATTTGTTATTTATCAAAATATCCTTTAACCATTGTCTCTTAGCCGTGGGGGTTCTGCTTATCATCCACGCTTTGGGTCTTCGCCTCTCTTTTCCTTTCTTTCATTTCTTTTCTTTTTCTGCCTTGGTAAATGGTGCCACAATGTTAACCAAGTTCAGAATTTGATGTTAACCACAGGTTCAGTGTCCGATGATCTCAGCATCCTTCTATAGAACCATATTTCTGTTACCTCAATTCTCTTCTAGAATCTGTACGGAGATTATCCAGTGTTGACTGCGATATAGGAGGAGTGATATTCCATAATAGATCTGTACTCATTTCTTTGTTTTTAACTTAATACTTTGCTTAGCTTTTGGAAGGCATTTTTGGATATCCCAAAGCGCCTTCGGATTTTAGTATTGCAATTTCCTTCCTTTGTTAAAACACTTCCCAGATATATTAATTGTTGTATTTTGGGGTCATTCCATCCAACCATATTTATTTTATATTTTGTTTCATTATCTTCTTCATCCGCGAAGAGATGTTCCAGAATTCGTTTCCAAAGACTGGAAACGATATTAGATAATATGTCATCACTGTTATTCTTTAGGAGGCACGGTGGCGTAATGGATTAAGGAATCGGAGAGCCGAGTTCGAATTCCAGTCGAATTCATTATATTCACTTACGTGCCTTACCGATCGGTCACAAAGGAGCGTTCGGTAGATAAGGTCGAATTTACTGCTCATTCGTCCTTTATAAACAGAACATTTATTTAAATACTTGTATCTATAAAAAAGAACGTTAAACATAAAAATGTCTTTAATAAATAAATTGTCGGACATTGTCCATTTCTTAATATATATATAATTATTTATTTAAAAATATGATTCCAACACAACATATGAAGGTCACTATGTAGCTAATATATTGTGCTACTTCTTTGTTTTTTTTCGCTGATACAGATCGTTAAATATTTCAAAAAATGAATGGGTTTATACAACAATCTCTTACGAATATATGCATTAAATGACTCAAGAGAAGGTGTGAGAAACAGGAATTTCCAACACCGTGGAAACCAATGTGAATATATTAAGTTACCGTAATATGCAATCGAATTTATACGAACGCGAAGGTAATCAGAACATGATTTTGTATTAATCCTTATCTTTTCAGATTAAAACCTTTTAACGGCTATAGTGTGCATGAATTTAATTCTATTTTTTTTCCGGAGGCCAAGCAGTTTTTAAAATAATTGGCCATGATAATATTTAGTTTTTTGGATGTTGGTAAACATTTTCAATCTACCGTATTTTACTACTAATAAAACTCATTTTTTCCCCCGTGAAATATCTCCAGAATGCATCCTGCGTACTCTAAATCGAAAGCCATTGACAAGAGTTAAATTCTCTTCTAATGATTACATTCTAAATAGTTATTATAAATGCGTATCCGGTACTGTCGCCGTTAAAAATTTTGCAGTAGTAAAACTCAACTCGGGAATTTTCGCCGTATGAAACTTCGCCGAATTTTTTTTTCGATAACCTGATCTTGAATGACATTTTTTGAAGTAATGTTCAATTTAATATGCAAAGTACTTTGTTATCAAGTATATATATATGGATGTCTTTTTTACAGGGTCTAACATCTGAAATGAAATTAAAATGTAAACATTTAAAAAAAAAAAATAAAAGGCAAAATATATCAAATTAACAAAAGCATATTTTAAAATGTGTGCAAATTCCAAGCAATGCTTCATAAATGTGTTTTTTTAGCGTCGGACTGTAATGAAGGATTTTTCGCTGAAGTCTTGCATTGATATCACTATGTATTTTCTTCATTTCTACTGCATCTCCTCGATCTAAATCCCTTTCTTTCCGCTAATGTCTCCTTTTTCGAATACGCAATTAGTTTCCACAAATTTGGGTGTATTTTAGTATAATTTCATTTATTAAAATGTTTAAATCTAAGTAACAGTAGTGTGAGCCAGATATACTTGATAACAAGTTCTCCGCATATTAAAAAAATTCGGCGAAATTGTCTTCAGGAAAAATTCCGATACGGCAAAGTTTACTACGGCGAAAATTCCCAAGGCGAGTTTTCCTACGGCAAAAATGTTTATGGCGAATGTTCCCAGAACCCTACAAATGTTGGTATTTCTACTCGGTGGGCAGTGAATTTGTTATGAGTAGTAAGTTTTTCATGCTGAAATATGCTATTCAATGGGTAACATTGTGGATAGTGGCCAGGACTATGAAGTATAAAAAAAAGTCTTATAAATAACGTAGAAATATAAATAAAATATATAAATAAATACTCTGAGAGGGGAATTTGAAATTTCTAGAAGCAGGTTTTAAATCACATTGAAGCTTGTATTACAGTTTCTCCTAAAATCCCGTACGTCCTGGGTTTGACGTTAAACTACATCCGCGTCCTCGATAAGACGATAAACTACATCCAGCAGCAAGGCCTCTGATCAGGAGGTTTTGAGGAGAGTGGAACCACCTCTTAATTGCTGGTGTTCCCAGCTCCACCCTGACCCGGGGTGGTAGCACCTGTTCGGGTTCCAGTTATAGGCAAATAGTTAACTATTACTAGCAATACTTTTTTGAAAAAAATATTACTAGCAATACAATTTTGAAGGAAAATTATTGCCAGAAACAGATTTTTGACGAAACAAAATATTACCAGCAATAAAAAATGTTGTCGGCATTAAATAACCCATTGAGGTTGATATGCCGTAAAAGAAAATAGACCAAACTAATCTAAACCAAAGAATACATATTCTATCCATACGAATTTATCCTAAAAATGTTGTCGACATTAAATAACCCATTGGGGTTGATATGCCGTAAAAGAAAATAGACCAAACTAATCTAAACCAAAGAATACATATTCTATCCATACGAATTTATCCTAAAAATGTTGTCGACATTAAATAACCCATTGGGGTTGATATGCCGTAAAAACAAAACCAAACCAAACCAAAATCTCGTAATCAGAATTGATGAAATTAAAAGTTCCTACAGAAGGTCGTACATATTTTTCTTCTGAAAAGAATTTAGAAGCGGTAAATATCGCAATCAAGTTTTTTAGATAATCTCCAATCGAAACCAACGTCAATTAGAAATCAATTTCATTTTGTACAGTTAGTTATATCAATATGATTCGTAGAATCGACGTGAGGCAATAGTTAGCCATTTTGAGTAGTGAGTTTGATTGTTGGTGATTTTGACGTTGTGTTACATCCAAACTATGCTTAATAAATCAATATATGAACGTGATTTTATTGCTACCGTTCAGCAAGTTGGGGCAGATAGGGTCTGGAAGGGCAAAAGAAGATGTTTAAAATTATTGCTGGTAAACTTTGTGAGCAGTAACATTTATATGCCATTGTGCAAATCTCTATCAATCTATACTGTCAATAAAGTAGAGTAAATTTCTTCTTATTCCCCGCTGATCTGGAAGTGATTTCAAATAGCGGTGAGATAAGTTCAAGCAGTGATAATTTGAAATTCTTACTGATTTAGCCGATAAAATTTCTAGAGCTGCATAAACAGTTGCTTTGGTTTGATGGAACTCGATATACCAGAATGTTAATCAATCTAACGTAAATGAAAACACTGATTTTAAACCTCCACTGAATTGCGGTCTTATCCAAAATACGGAAAAAACTATCAATGTAAATCAACACAGAAAACTCGGAGTGAAGCAACAAAAAGGCGGTCGCCTCTCAACACTGACATCTTTCCTCCAATTTCTGCAGCTAAACCGTCTCCAAATTTAATGTCCTCTTTTCCCTTAGATCTTGTCGTTACGACTGAATGTGGTTCGATGTAGTCCGGTCAGCGCACGGTCTCCGTATACCATCGACTATCTAGGAGAAGTTTGTTTTGTTTTATTTTACGGTATATCAACCTCAAATGGTTATTTAATGCCGACAAGATTTTTATTGCTGGTACTATTTTCTTTTCTTTCAAAAATATGTGGCATTATTTATTTTCTTTTTTAAAAAAGCGCGCTTCTAGGGTAGTTACCAATATTTGACGTTAAAACATATGTGCTATAACCTTCTAAGTTTAAGCCAGTGCGAATTTAAAATTTACGTTATCTTGACTTTTGGGAGTCTAAGCTGCCATTAAGGTACTCAGGGTTACGATGAAGTAGCGATTAACTTAAATTCCCGATGACCACATCACATGGAAATACCGAAGTATTAAATGAAGTTTAACCTGGCCAGTACCTACATGGGCAGCCACTTGGAAATACCAGGTACTTTAAGCTTGGACGTGCGGGTGGTGTAATGGATATATGGCTCGGAATTGTTAATCGGAGAGTCGACATCAAATTTCAATTTGGATTCAGTGCACGTAACGATATACGCAAGGCTACGCAGAAGATACTGTTTTGATGGCACAATCTAAAAGAAGTAAGAAAGAATTATAATACATGACACTTGATGAAAGCAAAAAGGAAAGACTTACCATTAATTGTAAGACGACACAATACATTGGAACTAGTAAAAGGGAATGCCTAAAATGCGACTTATGCATCAGGGATTTCAGAATTGTTCATATGCGGAAAATAATCTGGTCAGTAAAATAAGAAACGATAGAAAATTTGACGCAGAAATTTGTAAGGTCATTGGAATAAGGCAAGATATTTTCAGAAACTAAATAACGTAATAAACGATTGAAAAGTAACATCAGAAGCAAAACAAAGAGAACTTGACTGATACTCTTGTCTACGGCGCTGAAACCTGGATAATTTTGTCATAATAAAATAAAAAGACGTCAGGCAACTGAAATGTGGAGCTAGCGATGAGTTCTGAGAATTCCATAGGCAGCGCAAGCAACAAATAAGTGAGTTCTTGTCAAGTAAAATTTATTAATAGCAGAATGAGGCAGTTGAAATATGGAGGACATCCGATGAGGAAAAAAACTTAAATATGCATTTACTCGTAAATACCATCGGGAAAAGTAAGAATTCATCGCTCGGCCCCCAAGCCATGGGTTAATAAGTAAGAACTGTATATCTAAATCTTTATTATCTAAAAAAAATTAATACGATATAAAAAGATTTTCCTTGTTTAAATAACCTGCAAAATGTTGATAAGCCGTCAAATCAAAACCCACAATTAGTGCAGTACAACCAGCCGAAAAGATAAGTCATGCCATATACGCAAGGGCGAATCCTGCTCGTTCTCTTCGTATCCCATAGTTAAGATGGAAGTTCTATACAGACGGCTTCTTCTCTTGATTCGCTAATATATTACCTGAGAGGATGCTTACAATTTGAATTTCTTCAACAATTATCTATTACCTACGTATTCTCCTAATCTTCACGTATGATCTCCTTCCCCATGACGTCCATATAACAATCTCCTTTTGTAACCTTCTACAATGAACAACATTTAGGCCTTGCATTGGATGAACATTTAGTTACGAAACGTACCCATTTTGAAGGCTAAAATGCATGGCCTGTAAAATTTGTAAGTCAGTGTAATTCACCTTTAGGCTAGCAGTAATATGTAATCGATGTCATTCTCTCATGATAGGTTATCAGGGGTTAAAGTGAAGAAGGAATATTCTTAAATTATCAATGTATACAGGATAGATTTTCTCTGCTAAAATTCGTGTATTTTCCGGTTAAGCCTGCGGTAATTTGAAATCGATGTAATCCACATGTTCGGTATTCACTGCCTGCTTATAAGTTACCTTGTAATGAGGAGAGACAGGAGAAAAGCGAAATTGCTACAGAAAGCATTACATTTATTGTCATAATGATATATATATATATATATATATATATATATATATATAGGGGTTGGACAACATAACTGGAACACTTGTTAAATTCAAAGTAAATTTATTTAATACGGATTTGGTCCTCCTTTAGCCTCACATACAGCTTTAATACGTCTAGGAATGGAATCATACAGCTTCCTGACTTCATCCAGAGGAATGTTCAGTTATTCTTCCATTAAAACCTTCTCCAGCTCTTTACGATACGACGGTGGAGGATAGCGGCTCCTAACTTGTTGCTCCAAAATGCACCACAAATGTTGAATAATATTGGTATCTTGAGACTGGGGAAGCCACTCCATCTGTTCTAGCTCACTTTCATGCTCTTTAAACCAATTCTTAACCACTCGAGCGGTATGTATTGGAGCATTATCGTCTTGGAAGATGCAGTCACCATCAGGGAATAAAGTCTTGGCCATTAGATGAACGTGACCTCCCGAAATGTCCAGGGAATCTCTGCTGTTAATTCTACCATGCAGGGCAACTATTGGACTGTGATATTTCCATGATATGGCGGCCCAAACTATCACTCATCAACCTCCATGCTTTACTGTTCGAAGAAGGCAGTCAGGGTTGTAAGCTTCTTTGGGCTGCCTCTACACATAAACTCGACTTCAAGTTGGGAAAAGACAAAAACTGGACTTGTTTGAGAATATGACTTGCTTCCATTGGTCTGCTGACCAGGCATTGTGATCTCTGCACCACTGACTGACCCAAATAAACTACAATAAACCTTACAGCAAAACAAAACCTTCTTTCGTACCACTCTTACAACATCCACCATAATAACTCAATGATGTCTCTATGAAGTCCTAACGAGTCCACATATGTACATCTCTTGTCTGGTTGGAGAGGGTAAAATAACAATTTAAAATCTGAACCCCAATGTGTATTCGCAATATGAATAAAAAAATATTTACAAGAAGCTAAATAAAATCCTTAATTGTGTCAGAAATATCATTTGACTGGACGAAATCAATGCGGGACTTTAATAATATACAGCATTCATTCTTCCAAATCCTCATTTAAACACAACAACAAATACAAAACTCAAACCCGAAACGAAAGAGGAGCCGCATTCACCAGAGAACTGAAGTCTTTGTTCACCTAAACACCTGCGGTAAGGTTTATTGTAGTTCATTTGGGTCAGTCATTATGGCTATCTAACTTTAACTTTAAGAGAAAAGACCGTTCTTTCCCCACATTTTGTATATATTATGCAAATAAATCATGTGTGTGTGTGTGTGTGTGTGTGTGTGTGTGTGTGTGTGTGTGTGTGTGTGTGTGTGCGCGCGCGTGTGTGTGTGTGTGTAATTCGTAAAATTTCAGCTGTAACAGGCGAGGGAGTGGGGAATTAAACTAAAGAAAATAGGGACAGAAACAAAATGAGGCAAGGAGAAGACATCTACTAGCTTAGTTAATTTAATGGAAAAAATGTAAAAGACAAAAAAACAACCCTAAACTAATCTAAGTTTTGGGTGGTGTTGCCAATGTTCAATAATGCATAATCAGCATCATAGTGCCACTCCAAGTCAATACCTTTCACTCGTCAAAAACGTGCAAGATTCACCCACCTTTTCCCAAATTCTGATGAAAGGGGGCACCGCTTTTCCATCCTTATCTTAACTTTAAGCATAAAGTAAAAGATCAGTTGGGAAGGAGTGAGCTTCTCTCAAAACCATAGAATTCATTCTGAGGCGTGGTCCAAATCACGACGCTCATAACACCTGGTAAACAAAAGAAGACTTAATGCCCAGCCCTCGTCAACAGCAGTACCACATAGCTTCAGACAGAACTGGCCTCCAGGACAAAAAGTTTCCGCGCAGCATGTGAAACATGATGCCTTTAATAAACTTGCACAACTGGGCAACAACCCTCAATCAAAAAATGCGTGACCCAAGGTTTCCACTTCTCCATTCCGGCGAACGCAGTTTAGAAATTTCTCCAAACCCGCCGAGCAAATCATTTTACGACCCGGAGGGCCTTACGAATCAACAGCCAGGTGAGTGATGCCATATGATTAATATGCCATTTCAACCCGGACGCCCACAACCATATTGAACGAGCCTCCTGCTTCGTCAGACCTAGCTCGTCAATCAGATCATCTCGTACGGATCCCCTAACTACCACATAATGCACTCCAAGAGAACGCTTGGACGTTGGAGAGGCCATCCGACGCCCATAAAAGATGTTTCAAAGCATGAGGATATTCACGACAGAAGGGGCACTAGCTTCGGGGTAAACGGTAAGGTGGGGTGCTCCTCCACGTACTTGTGTTCTCTTCTTTCAGAATTCGGCCATCTCAACCAATTCGCGGCACATTCGATCTAGGAACGCGATGCGAAGCATATGATGGCGTTCCCCAACGCTAGGCATAACCTGACCGCCTTCAGAAGGTCGATGTTTTCGCTTTGTAGCAACTCGCGATCTTGGGCGAATCTACCTCTGGCGCAGCATATTCTATGTTCAATTTCCATTTTACCCAAAACGAAATTTGTTATAACTGATCCATACGACTAGTTATTTGAAGTCTTTACTATGTACTAAATGTAAACGCTGGTTTTCAACTCTTCTTCATATTAGGAGAAAATCCCCATCAATACTGGACGTGAAAGACTTTTCTTTTCCCAGAAAAGGAAATTTTAGAGAAAGATTTTATAATTTTCAACCAAAAGCAGTACTTGCTGGTAAGTCAATGAGTTACTACAAGGGAAATTACTGAAATTGAGATATCCAGAAAAGGCATGGCACGTGGAAAAAGAACAAATCTTAATTGGTGGATTAAATTCCAATATATATCACATGAAGAAAGAGGGAGACTACAGCAGGCGAAACTTCGTAACGACAATAAAGATGAGGACAACAGTCCGAACAATGTAAATAGTGTAAATAGTTACGATACCTCATCTCAGAAATATAGACAGATGTTGAAGTTGAATATGGCAATAAAGATGAGGATAACAGTCCGAGCAATATAAATAGTGTAAATAGTTACAATACCTCATCTCAGAAATAGTGACAGATGTTGAAGTTGAATATGGCAATAAAGATGAGAACAACAGTCCGAACGATATAAATAGTGTAAATATTTACAATACCTCATATCAGAAATAGAGACAGATGTTGAAGGTGAATATGGTAATAAAGATGAGGACAACAATCCAAACAATGTAAATAGTGTAAATAGTTACAATACCTCATCTCAGATATAGAGACAGATGTTGAAGGTGAATATGGCAATAAAGATGAGGCCAACAGTCCGAGCAATGTAAATAGTGTAAATAGTTACAATACCTCATCTCAGAAATAGAGACAGATGTTGAAGGTGAATATGGCAATAAAGATGAGGACAACAGTCCAAACAATGTAAATAGCGTAAATAGTTACAATACCTCATCTCATGGCAATAAAGATGTGGACAACAGTCCGAACGATATAAATAGTATAAATAGTTACAATACTTGATCTCAGAAATAGAGACAGATGATTTAATGTAGTTGTTCAATATTTTTCTATTAAAGGCATATCTAAGATACGTTCACAAATGCTACCTTACTGATAAATTTTCTTTATTATTGTCTCATCAAATTCTTCAGCTGATTTTGTTCTGTTTCTTAGTACTTTGTTGAAATACAGCGTGATTGAAAACTAATTCCCTATCTATGGGTAGCCAGTCAGAAGTCCTGACATAACACCCTGTTTCTTTTTTCTTTGGGGTTGGTTAAAGGAACAAGTCTATTATAATGAACCAAAACTTTGGAAGATCTTGACGCGCCAATACAAGTAGTTATTGTGTAATTATTTAATTATTGAGTTATTTGTTCATCATGAGTACCTCACATCTTAAACTTAAGGGGTGGGGGTTATAAAATTAAAACCCTTAATCTTTATTTCAGTTCAGACATTAATTTTGTGTGTAATCAGTTGGTAGTTTTCTTGTATGCATAAATAAAAAAAAAACATTAAATCACGTCCTTTGGTCGCGGCGTCAGCTGCGACGTCCTTAAACGCAGCCTTCACTCGCTCCTCGCTGCTCCGTTCGGGTGTCGCCGCCCCAAACGTGACGTCCGCCTGTCGCGTCAGTCGTGTTGTCTCGTCCTGTGACGACCAACTGGCTTGGTATCGGTCGCGGCACCCAAATGTGACGTTCTAACCTTTTTGTGATTCGGATGGGAATCTGGTTAGATTCGATATCAGCCTCGTCGTTCCCAACTCGCTTCCAACGCCTGGTTACCAAAATAATTGCACTGATCTCCAGTCTGCCTACCCACGTTGTGAATTGATCTTAGGCAGACGAGATCAATCAGTAGTTGGGGCCGTAATGCAAATCGGGTTCAAACGGGGGTGACACTGCACAAATATGCATAAAATAAAATAAAATGATAACTCAAAAATTCAAGGTATCAAAAAAAAGGATAACAAACTTTATGTCTAGTTGTTGGATACATAGGACTGCGTCTATTTCCCGACCCGTTCTATGGATTGTGACACGTTGTTTTCCGTTAGGCGAGTTTTAACGCTTCAAGTTGTTTGCTCTTTAAGAAATGGGTTTTTCGGTGTGTCTTCGGGCGAAAGTCGAAAAAAAAAACTTATTTTGGTGGTCTGGATCTAAGTCGCTCTTCAAATTAATTGTTCTTGGATTGAAGAGGAGTCCGGAATTTGCGTGAATCTTTCAAGTCAGCTATCTGCGAGGTGAAACCAACTTCCACCGCGAACTTCGAGCTCTCTGCTGGAACTGGAACTGAAACTCTAACTCGAACTGATTTCTGCTCGCTGCGATTTCGCTTATATGGACGCCGACCAAAACCGGTGTGGGTTTGTCGGCGCCGGGGGGTCCTCGATAATTCTAAATACATATCCACCTCTTTTATTTCTGGTTAAAAATTTTCCACTTTTTTTTCCATTTTTGGGAGCCTTCTCTTACTCCCACCTTCTTACCATACTTCAGAGGGGCGTGAACTTCCCTCCCCACTTCTTCGTAGCAACCTCTCATACCCATCCTCTAGATGGGCGGCGACAGCCTCCTCCTTGCGTCACGTGATCACCACTCGACCAATGATGTCTTGTCGGGCGTGTACGATCCCGCGGCTTTGTTTCAGGAAAAGAAAATATCTTGCTTAACAAAAGAAAAAAAATATCTTTTTCTTTTCTTTTTCTTTCTTTTAATCGCAGTTATCATTTTCTCTAGCCGCATACAGAACAATACGATCGATGGTGGTCATAACTCTTGTTCTCACCTGGGCTTCGTCAGTCATCTTATCGCTAATTATCAGAATGGGTGGTCTTTTTAACACGGCCAGTCCGTCGCCTCGAAAAGAACATTTCTAGGTTCCCATTCAGTTTTTTGGTACATATTTCTGATAACATAGTTTTATTATCGCAGGCTAAAGATGTTCTGTCGAAAGAAATCGGTCAGTGGCCACCTCGTGTGCGGCTTTTGATACAATTAATTTTTTTTCATCTATCCAAAGCCCTGTGGTCCACCTGTTTTTCGTCACTTATCAAAATAACATTTTCATTTGGATTTTTCTTTGGCTAATCGGTCTGTGGTTTGCTAATCAGATGCCTTCCCGCATTAGCGGTTTGTTTATGTATCCCAATAACACAGCCCGTCGTCAGAACACACCCGATTCCTTTATCCACTCAGAATTTTTTTTCATTGTAATGACACTCTTCGCCATTTGTTATTTATCAAAATATCCTTTATCCATTGTCTCTTAGCCGTGGTGTTTCTGCTTATCATCCACGCTTTGGGTCTTCGCCTCTCTTTTCCTTTCTTTCCTTTTTTCTTTTCTTTTCTGCCTTGATAAATGGTGCCACACATCATCAATTATTTTTTTATTTTATCCGCCCTTCTTACACTAATGGGAGAACACATCTGTTAGAAAAATACCTCGATTTAACGAATCTCAGTTTAAGGGATATTTGATTTAAGGAATCACTCTTAGATTGCAAACTGACATTTTTCTTTGTTACTGAAAGTAGATATGTTCGTTAAATAATTGAAAACGCCTACTGACAGAAAACCAACTGCATACGGATAGAAATTAATTCAACAGGCGGATAACAATGGAAAAGTTACGTAAGACAAGGGTGTATCTTCTCTCCAGATCTGTTTCCATTATACAGCCATGATATCGTAAGAGACCTGGAGAACCTGGCAGGACTTACTTTCCTGGCACTATCTTAACAATGTAAGATACGCTGATGGCACCGATTTGATGGCTGACGCAGAAAGAAGAGAACGTTGAACAAGTTTAGAAAATTTGAAACAGTAGAGAGGAAAACTGAATAAAATGGATCATCATTTAAACTTAGAGCTAAAGAGATCAATTAAAAAAGATCCAACATAAGACGTTTGGCAGGTGATAGATGAGTTTCACTTATGACAGTCCAAAGAGTAGTGTAAAAAGACTTGAAAATGGAATGGTAAAGGGTAAGGTCCCCAGCCACAGCCGAGAAGGGAACTTCATCGGCAAAAGGTTCTTCTTTCAATCTGGTGGGATCGGCAAGGACTAATCCACTTTGAATTCTTACCACCTAATGCAACAATTAATGCTCAAATATACAAATCAGTTTTTAGAGCGTTTGAACCAAGATTTCAGGAAAAAAAGACCTGCTCTAGTGAATCGAAAAGAGGTGATGTTTCATCAGGACAATGCGCGACCCCACACCCCAAGAATCACGTCACAAAAGATCGAAGAACTTGGTTGGGAGGAAATTCCTCATCCACCTTATTCTCCCGATCTTGCTCTTTCAGACTACCATTTGTTTTCGTAGCTTACAGAATTATTTGGAAGACAGCTTTTTGTAACACAGGAAGGGTTTAAACTGACATTTGTGAGTTCTTCGAATCAAAGCCAAAATAATTTTTACAGTAATGGAATTAGTAAAGTTTTTTAATAAATGGAAGAAAGTCATAGATAATCAGGGAAAATACATTGTTGATTGAATCTGTAATTAAATGTAACATTTGGTCACTTGTTTTCTTTATTCAAAATTCTGACAGAACTTATGGGATGACCTGATAAACGTAGAACAGATGATGTAAATCTGGTGGATGCGCTTCAAATATACCGAATATTTTCTCTATTTTCTTATCTAAATATGAACTTGGATAATTGTTGCTTTTTTTACAGTGTTTGCTTGTCATTTCTTTGACGCTCTAACTTTGAGCTGTAGCCGACGAATATGATCAAGTCCACTGGACTTCAAAATAGATCAATCGCTCACTGAGGCTTCACTTCAAGTGCACGCTCGTCTGTCTCATTAGCAAACGGTTTTATGCCTTTTAGAATTAGCCACAAACAAATATAAGAGAAAGCTCGAAATAATGTGATTTCTTTCGCAGACAAAAGAAAACACTCTCTTAGACAAAAATAAAATTATATGTGATTAAAAGAAAATATTTCTTTGCGGTGGTATGGATCAAAAAGCAAGATGACGTGGAATTCTGACGAAAAGTTCAAGCCCAGATTTCAAAATATTAATTAAATAAATATTTTCTTCGAACTATTATTAAATTTAAATATGCCTTCACTTTTAATTATGGTTTCTCAAATTTATTCTTTATAGAAAGGTAACTGGTTCACGGGAAACTTCAATAACAACGGATTGCATAGATAGAAAATGTCCAAAGGGGTGAAAGTTTTTAAACAGAGACACAAAAAGAAATATCAGCACTGATAAATGTAAAGAGATTTGTCTATATTTCTGAGATGAGGTATTATGTACACAATTTACATTATTCGAATTATTGTCCTCATCTTTGTCACCATGTTTATTATAACGTTTCAGCCGTTGTACGCTACGGCCTTCTTCAACGACACATGTCACAGTGGATAAAAAAACGTTAAAGATACAAAGACAAGACCCAAAATAAAATTATTCAGTGCCCGGTTAAGGCAGTGGAGAACTTGGAGATTTTAACAGGAGATAACTGATATAAGATAACCATTTTTTGCCATCTGGAACTAGAACAGTCTACCCCAGTTCAGTTCGACATTCCAACCAACTAAAGAAGGCCGAGGCGTACAGCGGCCGAATCGTTGTAATAAATGTGGCGGCAAAGATAAGGAGAAATAGTCCGAATAATGTAAATATGTTTAAAGTTTATATATGTATTCAGATAGAAATATAAATTTATCCATGTAAATTATATCTATCTATAAAATATTTTTTATGTGTGTGTGTGTGTGTGTGTGTGAATGCCCAATAATTTGTTTTATTCGACGGATTTGCATCAAAATTTAAATTTGACAATGCTCCAATTTATTGGGTTTTTAGACCAACACCACCATTGCATTTTCCAACTCCCAATCGAGTAAAATAATCGATTTTTTTTTAGATGCTTCTACGGCAGTTTTCATGTAGTTTGCGCCCATTTTGTACTGGCCAGAGTGAGAAAAACTATAAATGGCTGCCACGAATAGGCAGGAAGATTCTACTTCAGCGTGAGAGCAAACAGCTGACTGACACGAATGTTAAATAACATGCTACCATGCAAAATAATCGATAGCTGCATTCGTCACAAGTGGGAAAAATTTAGATCTGCATCAAAATTTAATCCAATTGGCTCATTCGCTTGATTAAAATCAACTGATTCCGCAGAACTGGGTTGGGTGTGAAAAAGTATTTGTTGTTAACATTCTTTTTTCATTCGGTTTTTCCAGTTCCCAGTCCTTTTTTAAAGCTGATCGTTTTGTGTTCATTTTGTTTAGTCCTTTTTGTAACAGATTTAATGTTTAGTATATTTTTTAGAAAAAATTCGCAGTGTGAGATTTTCAAGATATAAGGCATTTTAGCAACATCAGCACGGCAAAAATTTGACACTCCTTTAAAGGCAAGGAAGGGCAAAAATATTTTAGCCAAATGATAACGATTGATGTATGTGTCGTGTGATTTTTGAATCAAGCACTGACAACGCCGTTGTTACTAGTATGTATATATATATATATATATATATATATATATATATATATATAGATAGATAGATAGATAGATAGATAGATAGATAGATGAACTTCTAAAATAGCTTCCAATATAAATTGTCAATTGAAACGAAACATGATGCAATCTGCTTTCCGCTGAAGCTCCTGGTGTCAATTTTGGTGGAAGATCGTTGATTTCAATTATCTTTTCGATTTGAAATAAAACCGAAAAAGCAACTCATTCCCATTTTTTGTAATGTAAATTGAAACAAAAAGCTACAGCTAAAAGTACAAAAATATAATGTATTTCGTGGGACCACCAATCAATTTCAAATAGCTTGAAGTTCATTTTTCAGCCATTGAATTTCAAATCTCACTATATACAAAAACTCACACATTAATTTTTCATATATATATATATATATATATATATATATATATATAAATATTTGTGTGTGTGTTTTTTTCATGTGTGTGTGTGTGTGTGTGTTTTAATAAAATAAAAATAAATCCGTAGGTATATAATCAAAGTGGTTTCTCGTAATATAAAAAAATCTTAAAACTGATCCGAAAATGAGAGCTCGATGTATTTTATTTATACAGAGCAATATAATACAAAATCAAAAAAAAACTTTTTTATTAATATGGGGAATATAGATTATTTCGGCAGACAATGAAAGTGGTCGTCTGTCTTTCAAACCAATATATAATAAATTTCATATATATATAAATATATATATATATAAATATATAATATATATATAAGTTATGAAGAACTTGGTAATCCGTATAGGTAATCCCAAGGAGGATGAAATCCTGAGAGCTCAATGTAAATCCAGAGCTAATATTTAAAAGGAAAATAGACCACTTTAAGGTACCATTATAATAATTTATTTCACCAGAGCCCTTTTAAAGGACGCCGGATCATCAGATAGCAACTTCCAAAAATGAAATGAAACGAAAAATGAAATTAAAAATGATGGGTAATGTAAGTTTTTGTAATTTAACAGAGAGTGTAAGAGGGATAGTTAAAGAGACATGGTAGAGTTTAGGGAGGGATTAATTTCATATCTCTCTCTACAGCATACTTTGTATTGGGGGAGGAGGAGTGACTAGACCTTGACCTATTTAGACAGTTAACTTAACGGAAGTGATATATTGAAATGGGAGGGGAGAAGGAAAAAAAAATTAAAAATATAAATAAATAAGAAGAGGAGAAAGTAAAGAAAAGAGGTTGTAATTGGGTTTTTGCAATTTTAAAGTTTTAATATATATATATATATATATATATATATATATATACACACACACACACACACACACACATATATATATATATATATATATATATATATATATATATATATATATATAATATATAATTATGATTTATATTTACTATTTCTTTTTACCTTTGATCTTTCCCATTTTACACTTTTCCTTTATTATTTTCTAAGTAACACTGTATGTTTCGGTACGACTGTATATTTCGAATCGTCATTTCAGCAGGTTAGTGATCAAAGCTCTCCTCATTTTTCCGTTCTTTGTTGCCATGAGTAAATTTCATCACTTTGTTATCTCTCCTAAGCCCCGTTCTGCCAACCATTTCCATAAGCTATATAAAGAGTTCGTTCGGCGTTTTCCTCGGTACCATTTGTCTTCAATATAACATAATGAACCATGAAATTTCAAGTTGATATGGCTCACACATTCAGTCCATGGCATTCTCACCATCCTTCTGTAGATCATCATTTCTGTCGCTTTAAATCCGTTCTTTCTCTGTGATTTACCATTCACTGCAATATAGGTTGACTGATATTACATAACAGTTCAGTCCTTTTTTTTTTTCCTTTTTTCTAACGAACATTTTCAGTTACTTAATACTTCGCTTAGCTTTTGGAAGGCATCTTTCGCAATCCCTATGCACATTGTCCGTCCTCTCTTAAAATGCCTCCTAGGTACAGTATTTAAATGCTTGATTCTGGTATTTCCAATTTCTAATTTCCCTCTTGAAAATCCTGCATTCGGTCTTCTTGCAATTGATGCTTAATCCTTCTCTCTCGCGTTCCTTCATTACCTTCTGGAGGAGTTACTGTCGTCTTATTTCTCTGTCTGTTATCAACACTGTTTTATCTACATATTATTTTGTCAAGATTGTGACTACTAATAACGAAACCTGGCAGGACCTCCAATTCTCTCAGAATCGCCTCACTATGGATTGAATAAGTCTGGTGGGAAAACACATCCTTGTCTTAAACATCTTTCTATTTTTGTATATTTACTGAATTCATTTTCTATCCGCGTGCTGGCGGTTTCTTCTTGATGTTAGTTTTGGATTATTCTAATATGCTTCACTTTGCTTTAGGCATTATTATTCTAATTTAGTTCTTCCGTTTATACATTATTGTTAGTTTATCGGTGAAGTATAACCTTTTGTTATGTCGGCATATTAAGTACCATCAGTTGGTATTTATTAATTTCATCGTATTTTTCATTCGAATTTTTAATATACTTCACTTATATATACATTTAATACACTTGTCTTTGTTTTGCTGCCTTGTTTTTTTCATTTATTTATTTCATAACTATTTAATTCGAGAATCGGTTTTCCGGCATATCTGTTTTTTTTTCTATTTACTCAGTTCCATAGATAATTGCTTTTTTATATACTTGATTATCAGAGGTTGTTTTTTTTTTCTTTCTTTCTTTCTTTCTTTCTTTCTTTCTTTCACAAGTAGATTGTATTTCCTTCCTTTTTAATAAAGTTTAATCTGGTCCCTTCTTTGTTTCTTTGTCAGTCATCTTTTACTCTTTCATCGTTGCATTAACATTACTTGACTATTCTTTTTAATATTTCTGTAACATGGTTTGAGATTTCTTTAACGTTTATTCTTTAACGTTTATTCTTTAACTTTACCTTTCTTCTTTAACATCATTTTATCCTTCGTTTTCCACTTTCTTGTCTGGTATTATATCTTTCCTATCGTTCTTTCTTTGACATCGTTTTAAATTCCATTTTTCTTTCTTTCCTTCGTCCTTTCTGTTATCTTATTTTTTGCTTTATTTGTTTCTTAGTGTTTTTTGTCTTTGCCTGTTTCATTCTTTCTTCGATGTTCATTTGTCATTCATTTACTTTGCTTTCTTTCTTTCGTCACACGTTTATATATCTTTCTTGGTTAATTGTTTTCCTTCTTTTGCATACTTTATATACTTTCTTTCTTTCTTCTTTCATTCCTTCATTCGTTCGTCCGTTCTTTCCGTTGTCTTTTTTTCGTTCCGTTTGTTTCAAGATGTATTTCTGACTTTGTTTCTTTCTTTCTTTGATATTCATTTGTCTTTCATTTATTTCCTTTTCAGTTTTCTTTCTTTGATCGTAATTCTATATTTATTTTTCATTCAATTCTTTATTTCTTTATTTCTTTGGCATACTTTATTATTATTTCATTTTTTTCTTTCTTTCATTCATTCGTTCGAGTATGTTGTTTTCGTTTGTCACTCTGTTTGTTTCTTATGTTTTCCTCTCTTTGTTTCTTTCTTACTGTCTTTGATATTCATTTGTTTTCATTTTCTTTCTTTCTTTCTTTCTTTTTTTACTTCCTTCTTTCTTTGAACATAATTTTAAATATATTTTTTTCATTTCTTTCTTTCTTTGGCCTTAATTTATATTCTTCGTTTCTTTCTTTCTGTTATTTTTTTTCGCTCTGATTCAAGATGCATTTCTGATGCATTCTTTCATTATTCGTTCATCGGGCAGACCTTGTTTATTTATTTCCTTGTTTCTTTCTTTCTTTCTTTCTTTCTTCCATCCCTTTTTCGTTCATTGTTTTACGCTTTTTAATTTCTTTTCTTTTCTTTCATTTTTCATTACTCGTTCTTTCGTTCCTTTTTTTTTACACTTCGTTGCTTTCTTTCTTTCTTTCTTTGGTATAATTCTATATTACTTAATTTCTTCCATTCGTTCCTTGTCAGTGTTATATATTTCTTTTTTGTTCCTTTTTCTTTCTTTCTTTTTCTTAATTTCTTTCTTCCTGTGATTTATATTTCAAGATTCCCTTTATGTATTTCACTCTTTTTTTTCTGGGATTTATATTGGTAGCTTTTTTTATTTTGCTTTCCTGTCTTTCTTTTTTTCTTTCTTTCATTTCATTCATTTTTTAACAACCTTTTATATTTCTTTCTTCTTTTTTCTTTCCTTCCTTTTTTCTTTCTTTCTTTCCTTCATTCTTTAACGACCATTTATATTTATTCCTTCCTTTCCTTCCTTTTCCTTTCTTTCTTTCTTTGTTTCTTTTTTTCTTTCTTTCTTTCTGCGATTTCTATTTTTACTCTCTGATTTTTATTTCTCCTTTTCTTTTCAAGTTTCGTGTACTATTTTTATTCTTTCTTTGTTCATTAAATTTTCTTGGGTATTTTTTCTAACTTTTCTTCTTTTTTTCTTTAGATTCCTTTAACTTTCATTTTTATTTGCTTTCTTTCTTTGATCTTTTTCTATCTAACATTTACATTTATTTATTTTACACTTTCCTTGTCTGGAATTTTTTTATTTTACATTGTTTCTTCCTTTATCACATCTTAATTTTATATATCGTAGCTATAAAACACAGATGGTACATCCCAATCCTTACATATACGTTAGACACTATTGTAAGTGGTGGCAATATGCTAAGTAGTTCACCACTAGCAGTGGTTTACCTACTTCACGTCGCTGGCGAGTATTATATTTTGTTGATGTTATAAAAATTACCATTTCATTTCCAAATTCCGTTTGGATATTCCTCATTCAGTAACGTTTCCTAGGTTACAACACTTAACATCCTTTTTTTTCTGTCTTTCGCACATTCTCTGTGCCATCTTTTTCTCTCTTTATGTTTTTTTTAGTTTTTTCTGTCTTTCTTTCTTTCTTTCTTTCTTTCTTTTTCAATAATCGTTTCTCTCCCATTTGTATTTCTTTTTTTCTTCCTATATTTCTGTGACATGTTTCTCATTTTTTTCTTCCGTATTTTTTTCTATCGTTTACGTTTCTGTAATATTTTGATAACTTTTTTTTTCATTTTTTATATATCACATCATTTTCTACATTAATTTCTTTCTTTCCCAATTCTTTTAATGACTCTAATATATGTCCTTGCTATCTTTCACGCTTACTTCTTTGTTTCATTTTAATGTTCTTTCTTTCGTTCATTCGTATTTTTTTCGACGTCTGTCTTATTTTTTTTGTTTGCACGTCTTCCTTTAATGTCCTTTTTACTTTCTTTCTTTCTTTACCCTCTTTACTTCTTTGATAAATTTATCTTCCTTCCAAACTTCTCTCATATCACTTTCTTTATTTTCTTTCATTTTTAAATTCTATCTTTCTTTCTTTTTCTTTCTTTCTTTCTTTCTTTCTTTCTTTCTTTCTTTCTTTCTTTCTTTCTTTTATGTTTTTCCTTTCTTTCTTGTTTCTTTCTTTCGCTTTCATCATCTATATTCATTTCTTTTTTCTTTCGATTTCCTCGTGTATATTTCTTTCTTTTTTTTCCGGTTTCATCCTGACGTTATTTTATTTTATTCTTTCTTTCGTTTCCATCGTGTATATTTCTTTTATTTTTTTTCTTTTTCTAAGTTCCTTTTCTTTTCATTCATGTATATTTCTTCTTTCTTTCTTTTTCACCGGGGTTCTTTCTTTCTTTTTTTTTTGTTTTCTTTATATCGTGTATATTTCTTCTTTTTTTCTTTCGTTTTCATCGTCTATATTTCTTTCTTCTTTCTTCCTTTCTTTCCTTTTCATTCATGCATATTTCTTCTTTCTTTTTCACCGTGGATGTTTCTTTCTTATTTCTTGTTCCGTGTTCTTCCTTTCTTTTCTTTTCATCGTGTATATTTCTTCTTTTTTTCTTTCATTTTCACCGTAGATATTTCTTACTTGTTTCTTTCTCCTTTTTTCTTTTCATCGTGTATATTTTTTTCTTTCTTTCTTTTTCACCGTGGATATTTCTTTCTTGTTTCTTACTTCTTCCTTCCTTTTCTTTTCCTCGTCTATATTTCTTATTTCCCTCTTTCTTTTTTTTTCACCGTAGATATTTCTTTCTTGTTTCCTTTTTCTTCCTTCCTTTTCTTTTCTTCGTCTATATTTCTTATTTCCCTCTGTCTTTTTTTTTACCGTAGATATTTCTTACTTGTTTCTTGTTTCTTACCTTTTTTCTTTTCATCGTGTATATTTTTTCTTTCTTTCTTTTTCACCGTAGATATTTTTCTTTTTTTGTTTTCCTTTTTTTTTCTTCTTCCTTTTCTTTTGTCTTTTTTTTCTATATTTCTTACTTGTTTCTTGTTTCTTTAAGCCAGTTTTTTTCGTGTATATTTTTTTCTTTCTTTTTTTCAACTTGTTTCTTTCTTGTTTCTTACTTTTTTCCTTTTCTTTTTCGAAACGTCTATATTTCTGATTTCCCTCTTTCTTTTTTTCACGTGGATATTTCTTTCTTGTTTCTTTTTTCCTTCCTTTTCTTTTCCTCGTCTATTTTTCTATTTCCCTCTTTCTTTTTTTTCCGTAGATATTTATTATTGTTTCTTTTTCTTACCTTTCCTTTTCTTCCTTCCTTTTTTTTCTTTCTTTTCAACGTGGATATTTCTTTCTTGTTTCTTACTTCTTCCTTCCTTTTTTTTCCTCGTCTATATTTCTTTTTTTTCTTTTTTTTTACCGTATGAATTTCTTTTTTCTTTTTTGTTAGACTTTTTACTTTATTCATTCATTTGCTTTTTTTATCTCTTTTCCTTTTCTCATGTAAGTTTCATAATTTATTCATATATTTTCCTCCATATTTCTTTTTTTGCATTTTCCAATTTTAACTTCTTCTCTTTCTTTTGATTTTCTTGAGCACTTATTGGTTATTTCTGTTTCTTTTATTCAAATATTCTTGTCTACCTTTATTTCCCATTTTCATTTAATATTTTCCAAGCATATTTTTCACGTCTCTTTTTCGCATCGATTTATTTATCTATTTACAACCTTCAAACAGTGTCCATTTTACTTATTCATTGACGCTGAAGTCTGTTACCAGTTTTTATTATTGGTCCTTTTCAAGATTTTTCCTATTTCTGACCCCACCTCCATTTCCATTATTATTTTCAATTTTCCGACATTTATTTCTTTTCTTTTCATATTTTATATAACGTTCAAATGGGCTTTCCTTTTATACACTGTTTTCCTTTTACTTTCATCTTAAAATACACCCTCTATTTTGACCTTTCTTGTTGCGCCGAGTGTCTAAAAATCTATACACTTTTACCTGGCACTAACTTATTACATATACATTCATTTTTTTTTAAATGCTTTCTATTATATAGGAATAAAGTGCCGCTGCCGACACTGGAGTTTGAACACAGATCATCAGAGAGTAAACACACGCGATCCCATTTTGAATAAGTAAATCGCGTGATGCTAAAGGATATGTACATATGGGAATTAGCGTGGCGTCTAAGTGATCTCGATTTCTACACTATCCTCTATTACTATACGGATCGCTATTCTCCATACTATTCACTATACTATTTCTCTATACTGATCACTATTTCTACACTATCCTCTATTACTATACGGATCAATTCTCCATACTATTCACTATACTATTTCTCTATACTGATCACTATTTCTCACTATCCTCTATTACTATACGGATCCTTCATTCTCTATACTATTCACTATACTATTTCTCTATACTGATCACTATTTCTACACTATCCTCTATTACTATACGGATCGCTATTCTCCATACTATTCACTATACTATTTCTCTACACTGATCACTATTTCCACACTATCCTCTATTACTATACGGATCGCTATTCTCCATACTATTCACTATACTATTTCTCTATACTGATCACTATTTCTACACTATCCTCTATTACTATACGGATCGCAATTCTCTATACTATTCAATATACTATTTCTCTATACTGATCACTATTTCGACACTATCCTCTATTACCATACGGATCGCTATTCTCTATACTATTCAATATACTATTTCTCTATACTGATCACTATTTCTACACTATCCTCTATTACTATACGGATCGCTATTCTCTATACTATTCAATATACTATTTCTCTATACTGATCACTATTTCGACACTATCCTCTATTACCATACGGATCGCTATTCTCTATACTATTCAATATACTATTTCTCTACACTGAAACTATTTCTTTCACTATCCTCTATTACTATACGGATCGCTATTCTCCATACTATTCACTATATTATTTCTCTACACTGATCACTATTTCTACACTATCCTCTATTACTATACGGATCGCTATTCTCTATACTATTCACTATACTATTTCTCTATACTGATCACTATTTCTACACTATCCTCTATTACTATACGGATCGCTATTCTCCATACTATTCACTATATTATTTCTCTACACTGATCACTATTTCTACACTATCCTCTATTACTATACGGATCGCTATTCTCTATACTATTCACTATACTATTTCTCTATACTGATCACTATTTCTACACTATCCTCTATTACTATACGGATCGCTATTCTCTATACTATTCACTATACTATTTCTCTATACTGATCACTATTTCTACACTATCCTCTATTACTATACGGATCGCTATTCTCTATACTATTCACTATACTATTTCTCTATATACTGATCACTATTTCTACACTATCCTCTATTACTATACGGATCGCTATTCTCCATACTATTCACTATATATTTCTCTACACTGATCACTATTTCTACACTATCCTCTATTACTATACGGATCGCTATTCTCTATACTATTCACTATACTATTTCTCTATACTGATCACTATTTCTACACTATCCTCTATTACTATACGGATCGCTATTCTCTATACTATTCACTATACTATTTCTCTATACTGATCATTATTTCTACACTGTCCTCTATTACTATACGGATCGCTATTCTCCATACTATTCACTATACTATTTCTCTATACTGATCACTATTTCCACACTATCCTCTATTACTATACGGATCGCTATTCTCCATACTATTTACTATACTTTTTCTACATACTGATCGCTATTTCTACACCATCCTCTATTACTATACGGATCGCTATTCTCCATACTATTCACTATACTATTTCTCTATACTGATGACCTATACGGATTACTATTCGTTTCATTGTTCGGTGGTTACTTTCGAGGTAGTATTATCGAGCGAGTATTATTAGTGCGAGGGCTATTCGAAGGCATCTACCATGGAGCCGGAAGGGATTTCCACGCGAAAGAATTGCGATAAAAGCTGTTAGCATAGAATTTACGGTTATATCTATCCAGCTCAACTGGAAATTGATGAGATTCCGACGCCCGTCTAGTACTGCGCTTAAATTCAAAAAGTCTTGGTACCATAGCAAAGAGGCCAATCAAATATTATCATGAAAGTATTTGTCATATAGGAATAAAGTGTCGCTGCCGACACTTGAGTTTGAACATAAATCGCCAGTGAGCAATCACAGAGATCGCCAGTGAGCAATCACAGGGGATCTCATTATTGAATTAAGTAGATCACGTGACCATAGAGGAAACGTATATAAATAGGAAGTTGCGTGACGAGCAAATAATCGCATTTCTATTCTATCCTCTATTAGTATTCGGATCTGCATTTCTAGTCTATCCTCTATTACTATAAGGATTTCTATTCTCTATTCACTATACTATTTCACTATTCAGATCACTATACGGATTACTATTCCAGCGAGTATTATCGAAGAAGTACTATTACTGCGAGTGCTATTCGCAGGCGTCTGACACCAGTATTCTTCAACGGCTTTACTATAGTTGTATCTGCAATTACAAAGTCTCTACTACAACGAGCATTACGAAAGTGACAATGAGTATTCGTTGACATCACAAAAGTGGCAACGAGTGTTCGTTGACATCACAAAGGTATTTAACTTCAATCCCTAGATATCAATAGCCCTTTACAGCATCCTTACTATTTATAATCATGATTATTCTAGAATTGACAACGTCCTGGGTAAGATAGTTAAATGGGTTATTTTACCTTTCTTCTTCACGGTCTGGACGTCAGTACTGGCCTTCTAGTATACTAGTTGCCAATCAAGACTAGAGAATCAAGTTAAACCTGGTTTTTAATCCATAACTTGGGTTCAAATAGATGGATTACGAAAGGGGATACAGCAGGCTAATCTCGGTTTTGAATTCATCTAGTAGATCCCTGTATTTTCGCAGAAAACTGTTACGGTACCCTATAATTAAAATAACTGTCGGCATGTAATAATTTAGAAGTGCATTTCACCCAGTTGCCAATACTTGGCTCACCGTAAGATTTAAGAGATAATAGTCCAGGATATGTACATTCATAATTCCAGCTAAGCAGTCCATCTTAAACCCCTCATTGAATAAAAAAAAAATGTGTATATATTAGATTATTCCAAATTGATTGATCTGTTTTTTTTTTGTTTTTTTTTGCGGTTTATAATACCTTTGTAGGTTATTTAAATTTTATTATTTTCAGATTGCAATCATTTGTGCGGTGGGAAAATGTGGATAACAATGATTTACTGATAGAAGTCTTACTATTTAACCCATCGTTTGGAGGAGGAGCGGATGTAAACCTACAAATGTATTTTCGCGTAAGTGAATATAACGACCCCAACGGGAATTTGAACTTCGCTCTATCATGAAAAATTCCTCAGTCGTTATCCATTCCATCACGCTCCCATCCAAGCTTACAGCACCTGGTATTCGCAAGCGGTCCCCTATCAAGGCACTGACCAGGTTCGCCGTTGCTTAATTTCGTTGATCTTGTGGGAATAGTTTTTTTTTTCCACGTGAGATGGTCGTAAGCCCTTATTCCAGAATAACCCCCATATTGAGTAATATATGAAATCTATAGAAACTGGTCTTATCTCTAATCTACACACCCTTACCTGTTTATATCCCCTTTTTACACTCTATCTCAAAAACAATCTTAAACTCGTTCCCTTGTCTGACGTTCGTCTTAACAAACAATATTGCTGCTAGATATGGTCTGGGAGTTCCTACTGTGAATTTAGTGATTCTTGACAAGATCCAAAGAAGATTTTGCAATGTTATCTATTCTAACCTGGTATCTCGGCTTTATTTTCTCACCGCCGTAACGTAGCTTCCCTCTGCCTTGTCTATTCTCTTAGTAATTGGTCTTAAGAGCTTTCCTCTTTAGTACTTTGGGTTTACAAATTTTAGCGCAGCACATGAACAGCAGACAGTTCTCATCATATTACTATTGAAATGGCTACATCCAACCGTAAGTTCTATGCTAATAGTTTCTTCTCTTGCACTTTCCGCCCGTGGAACTCTCTTCCTGTTTTTTTCCTTTACTACGATCATCAAACATTTAGATGGAGTGTCAATCGTCGTCATCTGTCTCTTTGGACATGTTTCTTTGTATTGCCATATTACAGTGTTCTTCTCTCTATTGTCTTTTATTCTCAGTAACCCCCTGTGTCATTGTGATTATATCGCCTTTCCTGGAGTGAAATGACTTTAAAAAATAAGACGTTTTCGGATCAGGAGAGTCAATGTCGTCTTCATTAAGGGCGCACAGTATTATTCAAATAACAATTTTCATTGATTACATAATTTATACGCGGTATATAATCTCCAACTTTGAAGTCAAATGATGAGACATATCTGTTAAACTACAACTGCGCATAAATTCATTCATCTATCTATCTATCTATCTATCTATCTATCTATCTGTCTGTCTGTTGACTAGGAAGTGAGAAACCGGAAGAGAATTGCACAAAAGGTAAGTGCGATTAACACTTTCACTGTTACACATTTGCCAAAGTGCTGCCTCCATCCGGCCAGCCATTTTGAAAGAAAATGCCAAATTTCAACCTGCAAAAAAACGTAGGATTCCGTACTTAGCCAGCTGGACAAGATAAGAAAAACAAAGATCTCTGTAGTTAGCAGCCGAAGTGTTAAAAAAACTGTGATCTCCTTGTCCATTGATCAATATGCCAGTACTTAATCACTGCGTTTCCTGGGTCGTATTGCTGAGAATGAGGCCCATGAACTTATATTTGCAAGAGGCATTTTATTCAATACTCTGCTGAACTACATTCCTTAGTGCCGCCAGTACTCCCTATGATGGCTAGAACCTGCCATACCACATAGATCGACTTATAAAACATCTTATTAACACTTTCACTGCTACTCATTTGGCCAGTGCTGCCCCCATCCGGCCAGCCATTTTTAAAGAAAATGCCAAATTTCAACCTACATATTTTATTACACAGAAAACTGGCACCAGTGTGTTTTACAGCCTTCATTTTCATGGATATACCTGGGAATGACTTACCAGATCATTAATGGGTATACACATGATATCTTTTGAAGCATTGTCCTTTCTGATTTGACGATAGATGGCGCAACGGGACACTCATGCCAGCGGTATGCAAAAAAACGTAGGTTTCCGTACTTAGCCAGCTGGAGCAAGATAAGAAAAACGAACATCTCCGTAGTTAGCAGCCAAAGTGTTAAATAAACTGTTACCAGGAAAGATTCGGTTACATCTAGCCATTTAAACTGTAAAAGGATGAAACCTTTCCGCCAGTCTAATATTGCACTTAAATTCGTGAAGTCAATGTACGAGAGACTAATGTTCATGAGAACAGTTACCATGAAAATATTTATAGAAAAGCCATATGGAAGCTATGTTACATCAGTGGGAAAATAACCTAAAATCGATATGCCAAGTCAGGACCTATAACTTTGCAGATACTTTGGATTTTGTCAATAATATCTACATACGTAGAAGAAGCTCCAATCAAAGTGTTACAGCAATAATCAATGTACAGACGAATGGTACACTTATACATGTGTTAGGATGATTCTTATGACAGAGATTGTCTTGAACTACACAGTGAACCAACTTTCCGATTAGCAAACATATCAATTGTAGAACACTTACACTTTATTATGACAGTGGTAATCGGTAGACCGAGAAGCCAGTTCTTGCACCAGTTAACAAATTTAAATATTATTTTCGAGATCAGCCAGCAGTTTGACCTTATCGTGCCTTCCAGACTTATCGTTAGCAACGGAGTTTATAGTTCTGACAGCGTCGAGGGTGGTTGTATGTTTGTTTGTTTGTTTGGAACGGTTTCGACAGTTTATCAACCCTTTTATTTAAAGCCATCAACAGCGTTTATAGAATAAAATGTTTTTACACTTACTCACTTTCGGGCTGGAACTTTGATTTGATTTAATCCTTCTTAGCAAATCGCTAATGAAAGTCATCCTGAACGGCCACTCATCTTGATCATTTTTTTCATTAACACAGCCATACTCAAGGGATCTATCCTATAACCTAATGTGGCCATCATGTTCATCAACAATTTTCCAAATGTCTTCCGTTCTCGAATCTGGCTTACGGCCAGATTACGTTGAAACAACGGCTCCCGTACGATCAGCGATGTTAAAGCTGGTTAGTGATAGGTGGCCGCTTTGAAATACCAGGTGATGTAAGCTTGAATGTGAAGGTTTTCTAGTGGATAAAAGCTCGGAATTGTTAATCGGAGAGCAGAGTTTTAATTTCCGTTGCGTTCGTTATATTCATTTACGCTCCAATTCCCTAGGTAAATTGATGAATCCACCTCTTCTTCCCTCAGGTATGGGTTAAATAATACGCCATATATGACCAGATCATTATTATTTAAAAAAGAAAATTTTTCTATTCTACAAATAATTTTTGACTTTAAATAACCTGCAATGTGTTGATAAGTCGTAGAAAACGAAACAATTTATATTTTTATACATCCACTTATTTCTTTGCTCTCCGAAATCGTCTCTTTTTTTTCCATTGCCGATAAAACGTCTTTATTTTCCTCTTATTCTTACTTTCCGCTCAACTGATTTTGAATTTCGGTTTGTTTCATTTCTTGAAGTATTTGAAAAAAAAAATGTTTGTTTTCTCATTTTCTTCCCACGTAAATGTGCCATGAAAAATGAAAAGGTATGTTTACATATGCAACGCTAAATTATACATCTCTCGCCACTTAGTGAACACTTCAAAAACATACTTACAAATATGGATGGCGTATTTACCAGAGATAAATACAAAGAAATTAGTTGTTCAGATATAAGGGAACTCTGACGAGAATTTTGAGTATAGATATGGTGAAACGAGAATGCTATAGAATAAAAACGCAATAATACATGTTATTTTCTTATTTTGTTATTGTGGCCTTACTAATGAAATAATTTTTCCTCTTGAAAATGCAAAGGCAAGCAATCATGTCATATGGAATGTTTTGTTTTGGAAAGTTACATACTACACCTGAGAATTTGGAAAATATATATATCTTCAAAAAGATTTATATTTGTTAAAATGAGAAGTATTTTATTAAATATTTCTAATAAATATTTTCGGAATTACATATATATATATATATATATATATATATATATATATATATAATATATAATAAAATATTTATTAAAATATTTAATTAAATATAAATACATATATTATATATATATATATATATATATATATATATATATATATATATATATAATATAATATATATAAGTATATATCAGAGATTTTATATATATACATATATATATATTTCTAATAAATGTTTTCGGAGTTTATATATATATATATACATATAATATAATATATATAAGTATTTAATTAAATATTTCTAATAAATATTTTCAGAGATTATATATATATATATATATATATATATATATTTTTCTAATAAATGTTAAATGTTTTCAGAGTTATATATATATATATATATATATATATAATCTCTGAAAATATTATTAGATATATTTAATTAAATGCTTTATATATATATATATATATATATATATATATAATCTGAAAATATATATTAGAAATATTTAATTAAATACTTCACATTTTAACAAATTATATATTTGCTAAATTCTCAGGTGTAGCATATATATATATATATGAAAGTGGACAATGAGGTAAAATACCCAGCGGCGAAAGTCTGTTTCATGCTTAAACGTAATCGTCAGGCTTAACGATTAAATGTAAGCATGTGACAGACTGTCGCTGCAGTGTGTTAACATCAACGTATGCTATTATATTTACATTTGACTTATACCTGATCTGGGGCAATATAAACCATAAAAATATGCCAACATACATAAATATATATATATATATATATATATATATATATATATATATATATATATATATAATTAAAAAAATCCATGGGTTGGTAATCGAAGTAGTTCCGATCAATATAAAATATTAAAACTAATCCACAAAGAGAGCTCAATGTAATTTTCATTACAGAGCATATATGTGAATTACGATTAATGAGATTAAAAGAATTTACCTCATACAGATGATCATTTCGTCCACGAGAAAGCTTTCCCATGGAAAAAATGGTCATCTGTATGAGGTAAACTTTTTGGATCTCGTTAATTGTAATTCACACACGCGCGCACACAAACACACACACACACATATATGTACACTAAAGAAAAATCAACGCTGTTGGTGTGAGCAACGGATAACTTGTCAGAGGACCTAAGACAATAACAAATCCAGAAAAAAGAAAGAAAGTTCAAAAGGTAAACATAAGCAGTAAATTGTTCAACGCCAAGTTTACTCAGAATCAGACACTTCACAGCGTCAAAACTTAACAAAAGACACCTCGGGGCCATTACTCAAGTTTCACTTATGTACAAGGTGCGATGGATGAATTGTCATCTAAGTTACGCACAAATAAAAATAACACTGACATCTGATTTTAACTGATATATTAATCAAAACAAAACCAAGTATCTTGAAATACTAAAGAGTATATTCATTCAGTAAAATCGCCTCCAGACGACTTCAAAATCTATTGCATATCTTCTGGACGATATCCGTGTTTAAGTTGGTGAATGCTGCCATAATCATTGCCTTCAGTACATCTTTGGTGTTACAAGGAGTTTTGTTAGTCTCACTCAACTTTGCCTCCACACATAATAATTAAGCGGGATTGCAGTCTGAAGAGTTAGATGTCCAGATATAATCGGCAATGATCCCCTCGGAATACATGCCAAACAAAGAGCCGTTTCAAAGATTTATATATCAAACTAAATGTGTTGACAATGTTTCTACTTCAGTGACAGACAAGTAAGTTGGGGAGACCAAAGTTAACAATTCACGAGGGGTTCAGAACAATTCGTGTGAACTTAGATCTACCTCCGAATCACAGCAGTAACAACAGCTCAAACTATTCGCCAGTCACGAGGCAAGACATACAAACAAACGGTCTCCACAATAATTTGGGTTTGCTTTTGAGTCTACTTCGTGTCTCTCGAAAAGTCTTGCGTGACCTCATCGTCTTTAAATATTTTGACTCAGATGGTGGCCATTTTCCTTTCTGGATATTTTACGTGAAAGGCATCTTTGCGTTGGTGAATCATTTTGTCTTTTAATTTGTTTTTACTGGGGTGAGTGGACGATCTTCCGTTTCTACGGCAATATACACCAAACCTTAGAGAAGCGAAAGGGGAATTCTTTCAAACATTTCTGACAATCATCAAAGGTTCACGTTTAATATAAGGGACCCATACTATCTATCATGTCGAATATACTGATGTACCGATTTGAATAAATATACGGGATTAACTCTTGTGTTATCATTTGAGACAAGTTATATAAGACTAAGTCGGATATGTGAAGACGATTAGGGAAACTGACGAATCGTGGTCAGTATAACAAATTAAATTACTTCCTTTCATATATATCATTTAACCCAATTTAATGTTTCCCTGCATTTTCGTTTTGCTGAGATGGTACGTAATAGACATTTTTTTTTTTATTATTTCTAATACACTTTAAAATATCGAAGATATTAGCTTTTACTAGAACAGAGGAGATGTGAATTATTTCTAGGGTGGCATAATAGAGTTACACGTTATTTGATGCGTTTTTTTTTTCGTTATTGAAGTGCATCGCCATGGATTCCGGCTAGAATATACGCTGGGGTTTCGTGATGGTGCATTGAAGCCTAAACATTTCTCAAACCTACAATCATTCATGCGGAAAGGACGAGTGATTCGATTCTTAAAAGCAAATCACAGAACGTGCTACGTTTCTCACGCGCATTAGGAATCTGCAGATGGAATGGATCATAATATTGATAGTATAATGTTCTTCCAAGATGAGCCATATCACTTTAAGTTTTAGATGATCATGGCCCGCCAGAACCGTCTATTCTTTGTAAATCTAAGCGATGATTGTCTCTTCATTATCTCCCCCAGGCCTACCATCGATTTACATAATCTATATAGGTAGATTGCTCGATGCTCCTATCTGCCGGTCTTTGCTTCAATGTCCCGTGAGTGTTCAATTCTCTTTGCCATACTAAGTGTATTATGAAATTTACTTAGTTACTTTTACTAGTTTTGGAGTGTTTTTTTTTCTTTGTACTCTGAACTTGAATTCTGGACGATTATTTTCGCCTCAATTTCCTGTTCTTAGTTCTTTCTTTTTTTTATCCCTAATTGTTCCTTGGGCATTGGTTTGTTCAGTTACAAGCCAAAATACATAAGGTTTTTCCAAACGAACGAGTACCACATATATATATATATATATATATATATATATATATATATATATATATATATATATATATATATATATATATAAAAGAAGAGAAGAGAAGTGCCGCAAACGTTTTTGGTTGTAATGTGGATTTTTTTAGAAAAAAATATAATGCTTTATTTACCATAATTTTACTACACGGGTTTCTGTTCTCGTGGCCGTCTTCAGGTAAAAGCGGAGATTTCCACATAATATTAAAAATAATTAATTTTTTCTTTATGTTTTTCAATGTTAAATATTCTCGATATGAGATATTCTCTGTTTTTGTGTTAGTAATCCGAATGTCTTTCTTGAATTGGCAATGAAGAGTTCTGCTGCGAAGGGTCATAAAACAATTAAGGTTGGTCCAAGAGAAATGATGAATTACTTATCGCATTTTATCTTTTAATGTTTTACTGGCCCCTGTGCGTTCTTAGATCTGTTTCCATTTTCGTGTGTTTCTGTCAGCATGCGTGTATATATGCGTGCGTATATTCCCCCTCCATACATACACTGTCTTACTATGAGGAATTAGTAAACTCATTTGTACATATTTTTACATACACACACACACATTTTTACACACACACACACATATATATATATATATATATATATATATATATATATATATATATGTATGTTTGTTTGTGTTATATATATATATATATATACAAATATGGACAATTGTCCGACAATTATAATTTTTAAGTTGGGGAACACATATTTTTCATGAAATTTATCAGACATTCAAGTTGGTAAATGTTGTTAATTCTGTTTATTATAGAACAAAAATTTACTTAAATGTTTGTATCTATAAAATAACACACACACACATACATACATATATATATATATATATATATATATATATATATATATATATATATATATATATATATATTACGTTTATTTTTTTTCAGCCTGTTTTGATTTTATTTTTCTTTTTTAAAACAAATTATTATATACTTTTATTTAAAAAAAAGTATTAAAAAGGGTAAATTTTATCCGAAGCATTCGCCGTAGCATATCTTTAAGATTGTCACCCGTTCTTTTGCTCTCACGTGGTACTGTCTGTTGTTGCAGAGTAAACATGAAATAATATAGCAGTGCGCACCAAAGTGTAGTAATCCGAATCTGCAGTGATACCGAATACGCTATCATCAATGATAAAACCCCGGATCGCTATTAGCATCTCTCCAGCCTTCTGAATCTTCTTGTCGGTAGTAGAATATGACGGCCAGGACGTGCGTCAACCTTCACCATGAACGAGGAACTTGGATATGTGGGTGGTGTAATGCATAATGGCTCGAATTTTGAAATCAGAGTGCAGAGTTCCAATTTTAGTACGGTTCATTATTTTCACTTAAGGGAAAATACCTTTGGAAAACGTGTGAAACCACTTCTTTTCTCCCACCCCCATCTATGGGCTCATTAATAGGACTTTTATCAGAAAATAGTTATCTAAAAATAAAATAATTTCTAAAAATGTTTTCTGGCTTTAAATAACCTTCAAAAAAAAAAGATAAACCGTAAAGAACAAATCAATGTAAATTCCCATTTTCGTTTAATTCCTTATCTAAGTACTCCCCCTGTTTTCTTTCTATTCCTGCCATCAGGATTATTGATGCTGGCTTTTTCAGTGTCGGATAGATTTTGTTTATAAACTATGTTAGATATATACTAAAATCTGAAAATATTGTCTGGCTCAGGATAAAATGCCAAGGCTTGATAAACCGTAAAAAATAATCAATCAATCGGTCTCTTCTCTCCCCGCTATCGGTTAAATAGCTCCTCAGACTATGTTCTCTAGCCGTAACTGTCAACTCGTATAGAATTCAAACATGTACTATGCTGTCGTTGACAAAATCATAGAGTTCACAATATTTGTATAATCTTGATTGTCGTTGATTTACATCGACCACAATCTGAAATATCCTTTGTCCGAACACTGACTGAAGTTGGGTGTCGCCTATAGCAGCGTTTGCAAAACCACCTCATTGGTGATAATTTTCTTTCAGCTTAGAAGAAGTGATAAACATAACAGCAACTCCATTAACCAAAATTAAGGAAAAATAGTATTTTTTTTCTCAATGGATTGGTTTGGTTCATTTAATGCCGATAACTTTTTTTTCGGGTAATATTTTTGTTTTGTCAAAAATCTATTTCTGGTAATATTTTTTTCATCAAAAATGTATAGATGGTAATATTATTTTAAAAAATGTATTGCTGGTAATATTTTTTTTCTAAAACGTATTGCTGGTAATAGTTTTTTTTTTTTCTTCAAGAATTTATTTCTGTTAATAATTTTTTTCTCACAAAATGTATTCTTGGTATTAAAAAACTATTTTTTACACTTTCATAATGCTTTTTTGCCTCAGTTTGGGAGTTAACTATTTTCCCATAGCTGGGACCCTAACAGGTGCTACCACCTGGGTCAGGGTTACCTGGGTAAACACTAAAATTAAGATACAATTTATAAACGCTCCTCAAAACCACCTGATCAGAGGACTTGCTGTTGGACGTAGTTTATCGTCTTACCCAAGACGCGGATGTAGTTTATCGTCATACCCAGGACGGTTCTGTCTATGGAAGTAAAAAAAAAAAAAATGAACGGGAAATTTATGCAGATTTTATCTCGTGGCAATAAAAAAAATTGCAATCAATCTTTAAAATGATTAAGAAGTACAAAAAAAAAGAAAAAAAAAAGGAAAAATACAATCATTTTTTTTTTTTTGAATCAATATTGTATTTTAAAAAATATAGGAACAGAAATTTTTACAATGTTTCCTTATTTTCTTTTTTTTTTTGCCTCAAGTTTTTTTGATATTTCTGTAAATAATTTACGTAATGTTCTCAAGTCGTTCAGCAAACTGAGTGATACAATTTGCTAAACCAGAAAATTTCTATATAGACTGATTTTAGAAAAATAAAGTAATTCAAGAACAGGGTAATTTTTTATAGTTGTTTTCAGTGGCGAAAATATTAGACAAATATATAGATACATTGTAACATTATATAAAATTTCATAGATAAGAGAAACCGGATATAAGAATTTTCTCTGGTCCCAAATTAGAAATATGTGTTAATGGATATAAAATGAATCAAACCCGGATATAAAGAAACCCGGATATAAGAAAATTCTCCTGTCCCAAATTAGAAAAAAAATGTATATAAAATACACCAGACCCGGATACAAGAGAAACCCGGATATAAGAGAGATTTTCTTTGGTCCCAAATTAGAGCCTGTGTTAATGGATATAAAATAGATTTGAACCCGGATATAAGAGAAACCCGGATATAAAATTAAACTTCTTCTCCGGTCCCACAACTCTCTTTTATCCGGGTTACACTATATATCTATCTACTAAAGGATAATTTTGAAAAATCAACCGGGTCTTTTCATTAGTGAAAACTTTTTGTTGTTCAATTGGAGCAGTTTAAGTTTAAAGTCAGCCAATAAAAAATATTATTAAAACCATTTGGGTGCAACTGAGGCCCATCCCAAATGAAGGTTTAACAATTTGAATGAAATTCAAATGAAATTTTTTATAGTAATAACTAATATTATTGTAATAATTTAAACTATATATATTTTTATCAAAGTTTTTTTATGAAAGGTATATATCCAATTTAAGATTGTTTTTAGTTAAAACGTTGCTGAGAATTATAATGGACAGGAAGTAATTCTGAGCCATTGTCGCCAACAATTTGGACTCAAAACCGGCACTGAAAAATATCTATCAACAAAAAAAATTTAATAAAATCGAAATCGGATGAAAATTTAAATTTATATAAACAACATCCGATCATACATACATTATATATAACATATATATTTTGGAGAATTATACATATAGATTGTGATTACACATTTATTTTTTTTTTTTTTGGATACAGATATTTTAAAATATGCGACTTCCGACAGTAGTCGAATCTGTATCCTATACAGAACAGTCATTTAACCTGACGTGCTATAAGCTTTCGGCCACAGAGGACTTCCGGTTCAGAAAAGCTCGAATGACTGCTTTTATTACTGTTCGATTCCTATCGGAGAACGCATATTTCCTACAAAATTGCTCGAACATTCAGGTTGATAAATGTCATTAATACTGTTTAATTAAACAATAGAGCATTTAGTCAAATAGGTGTATCCATATAAAAAAAAATTATAAACAGAAAATATATTAAAAATATTTGTCGGATTTATATCCATTTCAGATAATTTATATATATATATATATATATATATATATATATATATATATATATATATATATATATATATGAAAAAAAACAAAAACAAAAAATTTCTTATATAAATTATGCTGTTTTAATGTTAATATGTCAACGTCGGACGTTTTTCGGTCTAATAAACCATATTCAGGACATATTTATAAAAATTATAATTAACATTATCAATTCAACATGACAAAAGACGATGTACATAATTTGTCAAGAATTATCTTGAAAACAATTATATTTTATGAATATGTCCTGAAGATGGTTTATTAGACCGAAACGTCCGACGTTGACATATTAACATTAAAACAGCATAATTGTATATAAGGATTTTTGTTTGTTTTTTTCCTATATTTTTTCTTCATACTGTCGGATCTATATCCATATATTTGCTTATATATATATATATATATATATATATATATATATATATATATATATATATATATGAATTGATATATATTCATATTTTGTCATTTTCTATTAATATTTCTGAATATATGATTTTCAAATATGAAACCTAGTGTCGCTAAACAAAAAAATTATAAGAAAATAAAATTTTATTTTTAGAACCAATTATATACATCACAAATGATCCGGAAGCAAAGAAATGTGGAAGCTAGTTTCAACGAGTTTTTAACTGGAAACGATTAGAATAGATCTTACGGTTATATCTAAATATTTCAATAATAAAACGAGCATCCTCAAGTCTAAAAGGACTATATATATATATATATATACATACATATATATATATATATATATATATATATATATATATATATATATATATAATATATATATATATATATATATATATATATATATATATATATATATATATATATATATATATATATATATATATATATATATATATATATATATATATATATATATATATATATATATATATATGGATGTGCATTTTTCTCTGCAGGTGTATATATATAAAAATGGAAATATACATATGATCGTTTCGTGTGAATGTGTATGTAGATGTATATAGGAACTCATAGGCATATAAGAATATATAGGTATGTGGTTACAAATAGAGGTTTAAGACATGTGTAGATTTAAATTGTAAAAGAAGGACCTAATCTTCTGCTAGTGACATCTCTTCCAAATATCTCCTCTAATATTCTTTAATTGAAAGAATTTTAAATAACACGAAGGAAATTTTAGATTGGTATTTTAAATTAAGATCAAAGATACTACCCCAATGTGGAGAATAAAATAATTTAAATGGGTATAACAGTTGATAATTGGGTACATAAAACAATCACGAGTTTACTTAATGAACAAAAAATTAAAAAAAGAATCACCAGTTTAGTTTACTTAATGAACAAAAATCAAACGAATAGATGTCAACCTAACAAGCTATAAGATAAAAGTTTTAGGAAAAAAAAAAATTACTAAATATAAATTGGATTACTCTTTCAATGTTCTGTCTATGGATTTTTCCAATCGATTGTTTCATAGAAAATACCCAAAACTCCACCGAATTTCAAATTAATTTCTTCGTAGATTGTTTAAACATTTCGATATTTATCAAACCTTAACTTCCCAAATATGCACGTTAAAGTAACGCAAACTGACAGCGTCTAAAAATTTGAATGAAACCTGTCGTGTAATTTATTGGGGTTGTTGTAAATTCTTCCTTTAATGTCGTTCTTATCATTCACCCCTTAGCCATCTATATCTAGAGACGAGACGCGTTAAATTTGAGCAACATCTAGCCGAAACACTGGGGTTAAAATAGGAAACTAAAATGATACATATGACACACTCATATCCTCTCTCCCACCTCACTTCCTTAACTTTACGTAGACTTGATGAGGTCCGTAAAAAACGTGTGAATTTCTTTTCATTTTTCATTTCAGCTTTTGGAAGTAAAGTCTGATGATCCAGAACCCTGTTAAAGGGGTTATGGTGAAATAGCTTATTACATGGAATCTTAACGTGGTCTGTTTTTTATTCAAACAAATATATATATATATATATATATATTCAAGCTGGTTTGTTTAAATAATTTAGACGTATTATGTGTATTTATTTTCGTTTTAATGCTTTCAAATCCAGGATTTAATTTCTCGGTTAAAATTTATCAAGAAAATCCCAAAATATTCTTGCAAATAATTTTTATGTTTCATAATTTCGGTTTTGAAATTGTTGGATATAATTTTTTTTTTTTCCGCATAAAATTAAACAAACTTTTTCGTTTGGGAACAAACTTAATGGTATTTTTTCCTGTCAATAAGAAAACATTTTTAAAATGCAACATCAATCGTTATTTTATTTCTTTTTGCATCTTTTTCATTTTATTGTTCTTTCTTCTCGGTACTGTTTTCTTAATAAACCTTTCTGTCTTTACGGCTTTTTGCATTGCTTGTTTTGAAATGTTGACCAAAAAAAAAACTTTCCCCAAAACCATCATGGCATTTTGCAGCTAATAACAAAAGGAATTTGTGAAGGGTCATCATTATCTTTTCATTAAGCTACATGGCTAAATAAACCTAAAAAAACGTGTTGTCTGGTTCTTCACAATGAATAATTACGCAGGCAATCGTTTTAGAATTGATATGTTTATTTATTTCGTCAATTATCGAAACTATCTCATTATGTTGCCTGGCTTTTTTACTCGCTTTCAACGACTTACGTTTTGTAATTTTCGTTTAATTAATTAAAGGAACTTATAATATTTATTCGTGTTAATAGCATACATCTAGAAAATTTGTTTTTTGGACTATTACAAATATATATTTCTCAAGAGAAAACAAAAAAATAATTAAAATAAACAGATGCTAATAGCTATAGAATTGCTTAAAAGAAAAATTAAATCTGTGCCCTCGGAAAATGGACGTTACGCTAATAAAGTGAAAGTTAAATCAATAAGATTAACTTAATAACTTTCAACGCAGGAGCGATAAATTTACTGTGATAATGGCCGCATTTCAGTCCGACAAGTTAACAGGAGCAAGGATAATTGAAAATTATGTTTGATTATCTTTATTTCACAGAAGCTGACAAAGGCTTCTAATAATGAAGAGAGAACAATCATAAAACTATTAATTTGATAATTAAAATGATATACAAATGGCAACATCTCAGACGAGTTTTTTTCCTTGATGGCCCCATTACATGAAATGAAGTGTGTTACGAGATTGGCATTTAGGTCCCACCGTTTTGCCGTTGAATTGCGTTGCAATGCAACCGCCACTTTTACTCCAATATTTTCTTTTCTCGCACTTCTCACCTGTGTTTTTTTTATTCCGTTTTTTTTGCTTCCAAAAGTCTCGGCCAAAAAAATATAATGCCTTTGAACCCGCCTAGACGGGTTTCAGGCCCTATTTTACCGGACGAAACCTTGCCTTTCAAAAGCATCGTAAATTTGTGAAGAGCGTTAGCAAGAGAGTTCGACAGTTAAAACTTACAGTCAATAACTGTATCATTTTTCTCAGCTAGACTCGGAGATCTGGCTTTTAACATTTATCGACCCACCCACGAGGATTGAATGTGGCACGAGGCCGGGTTTAATGTGGGTTTCTCCGAGCCCGTAGGCTCGGCCAAAAATATAGCCTTTGAAACCGCCTAGACGGGTTCAGGCCCTGTCTACCTCCCCGAACGAAACCTTCCCCTTCGGCATAGCTTCGTCCGGGTTCCTCTGCTAACGTAGAGAGTTCGACAGAAGGCGCGCGCAGTCAGAGATATTTCTAAAAAGACAGTGGGAAGCCACGTCACGTCGGTGATCAAGTATAATTAATCTGATCTATGAACAATATTATTTACTTCATGATTAAAATAACAGAGAAATTGTTTTTTAAACATCCAATAGCGCTGATTACGTACTTGCCATCATTTGTCAATCACGTAATACGTGCTGATAAGGTGTTGACAGTTTTATTGTTGTTCTGCGAAGACTTTATTTGTTAAAACATAATTTATGAAAATGACGGGCGAAACCCTTTTTTATATAGTTTCCAAGAACTCAGTAATCTTCAGAATGTTGGAAAATATTATCCGTAATCTAATTTTATAAATGATGACTTAGTATAGTTATCGCTCTTATTTTCGTATAATGTCGGGTATGGTCGACCAAAATTTAAAAAAAACTGGACACGTTATATAATATTTTATATCCCTAAAAAAATTTTAAAAATATTTTTTAAATCTTTGCATTAATCTTTTCAATTTTTGATTATTGTTTTTACTTAATAACAATATTACCTCACCGGATGAAAATAATGCAGAATATTAAAAGATGTATATATTATAAATTATTATAATAAAAATTTTCAAAAAAATTAGACAATTCTTGTAAAAAATTCATTATTCATCGGAAAAATATTTTCTTAAGAAAATGATGTCTTTAATAGATTTTATTTATAAAATCAATTAAATATGTTCTCATTAAATAATATCAAAGATTTATTGCATTTTGTATTTTACGAATCGGAGCCGATTTTCGGGAAATGAGCAGTAGTTTTTTTTTTTTTTAAATGATGATTTGCATTCTCCAAAAAGTCCTGCTTTGAACTAATAAAAAGTTTTTCGGATGCATATTTATTTTCTGGAAATATCATGAAATTAAGTAAGTGGTGTGTAACATATGTAACAAAATATTTTTACCAAGATTTTCTAAAAACAAGAATTTAAAAACTAATTTCATTCATTTGTGAATAAGTCCTTAAAGATTCATTAAAATCTAACAATTACTTGATTTTTGCAAGAATTTCCAAATCAATGTGTTTTTCACATGAAAAAAGTGTGCTAAAACGCTAATCGTAAATATTACGTAGACCCCCCCCCTAACGCAAGAAACAAAATTTTAATCAAAATTTCAAAAGGATTAAAACCTTCAATAAAATAATAAAACTACTTTTAATAATAACATAAATATTTTGACGATAAAATTTTGTTCTTATGAACTTGGATGTATTTTTTTCATTATGCTAATTTGTTTTTCCAACGAAAAAATAGAGAAACCTATTCTAAATCCTTTTCTGTAGTTCCAGTCTCTAAGAACTTAGGTGAACCGTCTCATACTTCTATCAGCCTATTAGCTTCCTTACACCATTTGACAAAACCAAACCTAAGAGCACGTATATTCTACAGAGATAAAGCCCTACGTAAGGTGTGAGATGTACTTGTGAAAACATTATTTTCATTTTTCTAAGGCCTGGTCTACCAGGAATACTTTCAATGAATTTATCAGAATCATTTTAAATCAAACCCAGGATCCAAACCACAACTTGAATTATTGATGTCTTTATTTGTTAGATTTGCACTTTAAAAACCTTGTAAGTTGATGCAGACTGCAGGAACGACCATTTGAAAGCACATTCGTCTGGGCGATTAGCTTTGATAAACTGCCTGCATGTATTGTATAATCTTCCATAATTTCACAGTTTGTATGCATTGTAATGTCCTAAAAAAACATTATAGATTCTCTATCTGTAACAGGGGTTGGGTGATGTTTATACAAATTTATCGCAGCTTACATCCCATAGATGCCGATTTACCGGTAATGAGTTTTATATTACGTGGATGCTCGTAGCGTGAAAACTAGTACAAAATGGCCAGTTTTGTCTGGATTGTCGTCACAGAATCTGCATTAGATTACTAAAACAATTTTTCAGTATGTTTGATTGGTAATTTCTAATTAATAAGCACTGATCCTGTGTAGCAAGAATAACATCTACAGTTGCGAATTAATTCGGTAAGTGGATGTCACTGATTGGTTTGGTGTTTGTTCTTATCAGCTTGTTAGGAACTGGCAGTGTGTTGACAATGAAGAAGTTTAATTTTTTCCATCTTTCTGCCTTTGGTTCATTACATTTGCTTTTGCATTGTGTTAGTTTATTTGCTGCTGCATTAAGCGTATTTTGGTTTAATTACTTTTCTTCATTAACACGAAATTTCTTTTTGAATTTATTGGTTTCTATTGTTGAAATTTCTTTTATTCCCTTTATTATTATAATATCTTTTTTTTTAAATTTCTTTAACGCACTTTGATACAAATCATCTTCATGTCTTCTAGAATTTCTAGCCATCTTTGGAAATCATTTGTTGTTTTGTAATACAACTCTCTTTGTACGCCCGCTTCGGATCTGGACACGGGCAGACAATCAACGTCGCCATGCGGTCGCAAGTGAGACGCTTTATCGTTTTGAAATCCTTAATGTCATCCATGGTTCAGTTAAGTGTGTTGAAACTGTATTGCAACACAGGGATAACCAAAGTGTTCGTAGCTAATATTCTGTTTCGTGAATTCAACGCGGGATTTAACACCAGACGCACACGACTGTAGTATTCATTTCTTACTTTCACCTTCATCTGGCTATGCTATATCCCCTTATCTTTCACAGCCGTCCTTGGTATGACAATAAACTACGTCTGAAAGCAAGGCCTGTGATCAGGAGGTTTTGAGGAGCGTTGAACCACCTCTTAATTGCTGATGTTCCCAGGTCGACCCTGACATGGGGTGGTAGTATCTGTTAGGGTCCCAGCTATGTGCAAATAGTTAACACACAAACTAGGGTCAAAACGCTATGAAAGTGAAAAGAATAGGTTTTAATACCAATAATGCTTTGTAAAAAATTTATTAGTAGTAATAAATTTTTGAAAAGAATATTACCAGCAATACATTTTTTGAAAAATAAATATTACCAGCGAAGGAAAATTGTACCAGAAAAAGATTTTTGAAGGAAAAAGTATTACCAGAAATGGATTTTTGAAGGGAAAAATATTACCAGAAATCGATTTTTGAAGGGAAAGAAAATTACCAGAAATCGATTTTTGAAGGGAAAGAATATTACCAGAAATCGATTTTTGAAGGGAAAGAATATTACCAGAAATCGATTTTTGAAGGGAAAGAATATTACCAGAAATCGATTTTTGAAGGGAAAGTATATGACCCGAAATAGATTTTTGAAGGGAAAGAATATTACCAGAAATCGATTTTTGAAGGGAAAGTATATTACCAGAAATCGATTTTTGAAGGGAAAGAATATTACCAGAAATCGATTTTTGAAGGGAAAGAATATTACCAGAAATCGATTTTTGAAGGGAAAGAATATTACCAGAAATCGATTTTTGTAGAGAAAATATATTACCAGAAATCGATTTTTGAAGGAAAAGAATATTACCAGAAATTGATTTTTGAAGGGAAAGAAAATTACCAGAAATCGATTTTTGAAGGGAAAGTATATTACCAGAAATCGATTTTTGAAGGGAAAGAATATCACCAGAAATCGATTTTTGAAGGGAAAGAATATTACCAGAAATCGATTTTTGAAGGGAAAGAAAATTACCAGAAATCGATTTTTGAAGGGAAAGTATATTAACAGAAATGGATTTTTGAAGGGAAAGAATATTACCAGAAATCGATTTTTGAAGGGAAAGAATATTACCAGAAATCGATTTTTTGAAGGAAAAGAATATTACCAGAAATCGATTTTTGAAGGGAAAGTATATGACACGAAATAGATTTTTGAAGGGAAAGAATATTACCAGAAATCGATTTTTGAAGGGAAAGTATATTACCAGAAATCGATTTTTGAAGGGAAAGAATATTACCAGAAATCGATTTTTGAAGGAAAGAATATTACCAGAAATCGATTTTTGAAGAAAGAATATTACCAGAAATCGATTTTGAAGGGAAAGAATATTACCAGAAATCGATTTTTGAAGGAAAGTATATTACCAGAAATCGATTTTTGAAGGAAAGAATATTACCAGAAATCGATTTTTTGAAGGAAAATATATTACCAGAAATCGATTTTTGAAGGAAAGAATATTACCAGAAATCGATTTTGGAAGAGAAAGAATATTACCAGAAATCGATTTTGAAAAACGGTATATCACCAGAAATTGATTTTTTTGAAGGAAAAAATATTACCAGAAATCGATTTTTGAAGGGAAAGATTATTACCAGAAATCGATTTTTGAAAAAAAAATATTACCAACAATAAAAATTTTGTCGTTATTAAATGACCTATTAAGGTTGATATGCCGTAAGCCAAACCAAACCAAACCAAATCAATCTCTCTTTCACTAACTACTAGGCATTTTTATGTTCCTTCTTACTCTAGTTCCCAAATATTTTACAGAAAATCTAGATCTATTCGGTGTAATTCTCCTTTTCTTGTACGTTACTTTTGCACATTGCTAAAACATTTTATAGCATTAAAGATATATTTAATCTTCTTGTTGTCATTATTATTTTCATGAATTTCGTTTCCCCAGTACAAGGTCCAAATGCCACTCAATATAGAGGATTTCTGAATAAGATTATTGCAGGCAGGTGAAGCGAGAAGAGCGTATTATAAGGACGAATAAGATAGATATCTGTTGATACTGGACATAAAGACATCAATAATGTTTCTTCCGAGAAAGTAACCACTCAGGAGTTTTTCCATAAAGTAACTGTTGTGTCGGGGAAGCTTCATTAGGGGTATTGTTCCTTATCAAAAAATCACGAAAGAAATGGGGACGGTTTGCCAATGTAAACATGGCAGGGCGGATCCTGACTCATAACGTCCGAATTAGTGGAACCAAGGATTGTAACTTGTCTGAACACCCATCATAGTAATAGCGATATATCAAGGAAAGAGATGGCAACGTTTCGTCTGTAGGACAAGTGTTGTAGAGAGCAGAATAATTATTCACCCACAAGGTCGTGTAAGAGCTTTTGATCCCTGTCAAGGCTTGACAGTGGGATTTGGGAAGCAAGGGAAAATATTCCAGACATACTCAATTTTTGGCATGATTTGACTCTTGTAAGGACAGAAAGCATGACAGCACGTGTTTGGTATTTCCTGTAGCGATAAATTGAACCTGTATATTTTAGGTTAACCCGGATATACGCGTTCCATTTAATATAATGAGTACGCTTTAGACCCAGTAGGCGTTCGAGTCAAGGGACCTCTTTGCATGTATGACAAGTCATCAGGATTAGTGCAATTATATGAGCCGATCGGTGATGAAGCAATGTTACTGGTTTAGTTTGGCTGTTATTATTCAATATATACAAGTCTTTTCCCTAATTGAGCGGTGAGAGTTTAGTCAGACGTGAGATCAGCTGCCAGGCAATGGTCATCAGGATATTTTTGGAGATTTTCATGCATCACCAGTGCTTATTGCGAGTTTGGAACTGTAAACGGTATCCATTCCGAAGGCTATTTTCAACAGAAGACGTTGTTGATGCAGATGTACAAGAATGGGTCCAGTCTCTTGAAACCACGTCTCTCGATGAGTTTAATAATGCAGTCGAGCTCTGAACTTAAAATTGAATCATTTAATGGCAACTACGTGGGAATGTATCATCGTAAATCTGGTAACGTATGTTGATAAAGTAGTAAACATGTCGGTTGAATAATACTATGTATATAGATTTTCGGACGTCCTTTGTACTTACATAAAAACATAGCCGTAGTAATGTTAGAAGATTTTACGATTGCTCTTGTGGACAAAGAATAATATAAAATATAAATATATATATATATATATATATATATATATATATATATAAGATTCTTGCAGGTACAAAATTTTATTATGGCAAGGAATAAGCGGAATGTAAAGGACATAATTATGAAAACTAAGAACTAAAACAAACAACCGGTTTCGTCCCAGTACTCCTCAAGTTTGATACACTGGGATTATTTAATCATAAACTTAAAACAAAAAAAACATTCAATTTCCCCTCATTGAATTTTTTTTTTTTTTAGTTCTTAGTTTTCATAATTATGTCCTTTACATTCCGCTTATTCCTTGCCATAATATATATATATATATATATATATATATATATATATATATATATATATATATATATGTATGTGTGTGTGTGTCTACCATTCAGAAAAGTTTAATTATATATCGATATGTTGGTGTGAGATCGCCTATGTGGGAAAGACCGTCCAACGGTTAGAGGTGAGGATCGCTCAGCATATGCCGTGTAAAGTGCGTAGACACGAACCAATTACATCCGGGTTTTCATGAGTCAGCGTTTGGTGAACATCTTTTATATTCTGTTGCAGGACGAATTATACTCCCGATTTCTTTTCTGTCATACGCAGGGCTAGAACGAGGCTTCATTTAGACATCTTAGAGTGCATTATTATTAACATGCAACGTCCTGCCCTGTATAGACAGAGGGAGATGAAATTCAGTTTAGTCCTATTCGGGGAGATTACTGTAACCTAGAAAATATATAGGACTCAGAAGGTTTTCTGTTTTTTTTTTTCTTCCTCTTCCTTTAATTCCTCCCCCCCTTTTATATATATATATATATATATATATATATATATATATATATATATGATTATTATTAATATGCAACGTCCGAGTCTTTGTATTTCTTAGGACTCAAAAGGCTTTTTTTTTTCCTTTAATTTTCCCCCTTTTATTAATTCTTGGTAATGTATTGTTATTTAACATTGGTTGTTGATAAAAAATTTTCTTATCAACTCCTTTGTTTTCTACTGCCGAAAGGCGCCTAAAATTCTCCTTTTTTTTTTTAAATGAGATACTTTGTTATCTATTTTAACAATGGAATGGGAAATATGATCCTTATATTTAATTCAATATATATATATATATATATATATATATATGCAATTTTGTTGAAACTCATCATAAATTTTTTATAGTTGCCATTAATGCGAAAATCGTGTCTGTTTATAATCCGAATACACACACACACACACACATATATATATATATATATATATATATATATATATATATATATATATATATATATATATATATTGCTGTATATTTTGGCATCATGTTTTCATTGAGATATGATTTATTGAATAATTTAAAAGTTTTGTTTACTTATTTACATTTGGATCCTTTCATTTCTAAACATTTACAGCGTCATACTTGTCCACATTCGCAATTCGCAAGAATTCTTTTGAAAATAAATCTATAAATTGTCATGAAAATAATAAACATAAACTAAAAATTCTTGAAGCTATCTATATTAAAATAATTGAAACCAAACCTTAATAGAATTAATTATGAATACTGCACAAATGTATACAATAAATATTTAAAAAAGAAACTCTCAACACACCACGTACTCACTCAGCGTTTTTCACGTCACATGAATAAACATTTAACTTTAAGTTGAACACAGAAATTTGTCATTGACAATGATGAACACTACAATATTTGTCTTGAAATAAACAAAACCATGATGATGACAATATGCTCTGTCGAAAGTACTCGGAATAAAATAAGATTTATCAACACGGTGTTTTTCTCTCTTGTCCGTGAATATTAAAGGATCCATGTGAAAATAAGTTGACAAAACTTTAAATTTTTCAATGAAACATATCTCTCTCTCTCTCTCTCTCTCTCTTCTCAATATATATATATATATATATATATATATATATATATATATATATATATATATATAAAGTGAACATTGAAGTCAACAATCAGAGGCGATAGGCTGTTTCATGCTAGACGCAATCGTTAATAAATAAATAAACAAAAAAGCCACTCCCGCAAAAATAACCACCAGAATAGATTACCCACAATGCACCACTGACACATATATATATATACATAGTCGATGAAAAATTCAACATTCGTGGCCTGACGATTGCATCTAGCATGAAACAGCTTGTCGCCTCTGTGTTGACTTCAATGTTCACTTTTATATTTATATACGCTCTATCACTGATATTGAGCACTTTAGCCAGTAAATATAGCACACATTAAAACTATATTTTTTTTACACACACACACACACACACACACACACACACACACACACACATATATATATATATATATATATATATATATATATATTTATTTAGGCGTGTGTGTATATGTGAGTGTGATCGTGCAAAAAAAACACATTTTTAAAACACATTCCTGTCCACCTTCACAGTGTAGGAAAATACTTAGTGAGAACAGTAGTATACTTTACTACGAAAATAATAAACTAACATTTCAAATTCTCGAGTCTCTCTATATGAAAAGCAACCAACAAACAATCAACAGGGTTTATTACGAGGGTGCCAACAACGTGAAGTGAATTTAACCAATATTTAATGCCGTTTTGTATTTCTACAAATCGATACTTAGCTCTCTTATATTAGAACGTTTGTTGGGCAAAACTTCTATAGCTGCAACAGATAAAATTAAAATGTTAAAATCATTATAACAGAACGCGTTCGCGCTTGTTTTAAGAATCACCCCCAAACAGATCATAGTTAAAATAAGTTTGTCTTTGTAATTGACCCCTGCGGGATGATCTTGGAGGAGATAGAAAGTACTTGGGTAAGAAAAAAACTAAAGCGCCATTCTCGAAGTGTCAGACACTAAACCAGCTACTGTACTCCAAGTTCTTGCGAGTGGGGCGTGTTGTTTGCAATCCAGTAGGAGAAAAATAAAACCTATCAAAGGAGGGAAGAACTCTTGACCAGACAACGGCCCGCTAACTAGAGGTGGTGTCTCAAAAAATCACCGTGAAGAAGGCAACGGGAAACTAATCCACTATCAATCCTAAGAAATAGCATAGCTGACTGAAAGCTTTTGGTCTGATTAAATAGAATTTGCCGAGAAGGCTCGGTGGAATAATGAATATCGGCTCGGATTGAGGAATCGGAGAGCCGATTTCGAATTCCAGTCGAATCCATTACATTCACTTACGTGCTAATACCCTTGGAAAAGGCATGAATCTTCTTCTTCTCCCTACCAGCTATGGGTAAGTAGTAGGACAGACCAGGTTCTATAGCCCTGGATGGCAATTAGTCTATCGCAGAAAGAAATAGCAAACTAATGCGGGGAAAAAATCTGCCTCGTCAGTCATGTATCGAAAGATACATGATCGTCTAATCATGTATCACGCACATAACTGACTGAAATAGAATTTGCAGAGATGGCACGGAAGAGTGACGGATAATGGGCAATCAGAGAGCCGAGTTCGAATTCCAGTCGAATCCATTACATTCACTTACGTGCTGATATCCTCTTCTTCTCTCCCTATCCCTAGCTATGGGTAAATAGCAGGACAGACCGGGTTCTATAGCCTTGGGTGGCAACTGGTCTACCAAAAGAAAATGACATGGCAACCTTATTTAAATCTGTCTCGTTAGTCATGTATCGAAAGATACATGATCGCTTAAGCGTGTATCACGCATGGCACTTAACTGACTGAAATAGAATTTGAATGCAATATAGGATCAGAGTAATAAAATAGCAGTTGTAAGAACAGAAGTGTGCGCGTATAGTAATAAAAGTCATAGTGATTTTCCAAGCGTAGCTTAGATATGGCACAAGGCCGAAAGTAGGGGTACCCTGCGAGGATCAATCTCACTACTCAATAGTAATTGTTCTAGCGAGACAAGATTGCTAGTCATTACACCACCTCGAGGTGCCCTAATAAAAGCCATAGTTATTACAATGTTGCACAGTCAACGTTGTAATAGTAAAGCAACTGTTGATAATGATCAGCGACTGTATTAATTTTTAGGATTAATGTTATTTCTGCTAAAAGTGCTCGCAAAAAAAAAAATTGTATAAAATTCGTAATAACTATGCCTGTGTTCAATAAATATTTGTCCTAAAAAGTTTTAAAAAAAAATAAATGAAGTGAGTGCCAGTGTTTATTTGACTTTCCTCCGAAGCTATTTTGATATTGCTAAAATACTTTAATAAAAAAAAACGGAACTTTAATCTAAAATACAATAATAAAAAAAAAATGACGGAATAGACAAACATTAAATAAAGCGGATACGAATATATTAACAAAAGTAATATCTCTCTCTCTTTCTCTCTCTCTCTCTCTCTCTCTCTCTCTCTCTCTATCTATCTATCTATCTATCTATCTATCTCTCTCTATATATATATATATATATGTTGTAGGAAAAATCAAGCAAAGGATCTTTGTTAAGTTATTTTGTTATCAATGTTTTCCGTCATATCTGACAAAGCGTTTGACGATAACACAGGAGTAAAGCTGTACAAATATATTCACGGAATTCTAAACGTTTTCGGCTTTCATATGACTTTTTTTTTAAATTAGTATGACTTGTATCAGTAAATCATTATAATCTCCGAAAGTAATCTTAAAATCAGGAAATATTTTTTGTCTTTGACTAACTTGGAAAGGGTTGGATACCCATAAAAACTCAATCAATCAATTATAGGACATATTCAAAGAATTTTTATAGTTTGGGTACAAAACACGTTTAGAAATTTTAAATTGATTTATCTATATACTCTTCTTGCCATATTAATGTGTGTTTCGGTAATTCTCCCTTTCTTGACCATTACTTTTGTACATTTATCTTAGCCGAAGTCTTTACCGATGTCATCGCTAAAACATATTACGGCATTAAAGAGATATTTATTCTGGTCGTCATCATTATTTTTACGCAGTTAGTTTAATCAATACAAGGCCCAAGTGCCACTCAATATAGAGGATTACTGAGTCAGATTATTGCACAGGAAAATGGACGGCAGTCTACAGGTTTACCAACAAGCAATCACACACACACACACACACACACACACACACACACACACAAACGTACTCACACACACTAATGTACATACGCACACACACACACGTACACACACACACAAACGTACACAAACACACACAAACGTACACACACAAACGTACACACACACACACAAACGTACATACACACACACAGAGAAAAGAAAACACGCACACTATCGAATGAAGAAAAGTAATATGTTTAAAATACAATGATCATTGTTACCGTGCATTTTTCGCATGGTCCCAGGATAGAACTTATTCATGTGCCATGTCCACTCAAGACGTGGGCGATCATGGTTCTCCACAATTTACTGTCCTTCTAAGCTCTTAATAAATTTTATCTTTTTGTTATTTGTCCTAAAACCTGTTCCGCCATCATTTACTCATGCTCTCTAAGTAGGTTATGCGTTGTTTTCCTCTGTTCCTCTTGCCTTCAGTTCATCCCGTGGGTATCAGATTTTCTAAGCTCTCTTTCCTCATTATGAGCCCTAGATATTTTAATTTTAAAGTTTCCTTTTCGTTTCCATTTGCTATCTTGTTCTTTCTGGAGCCTTACCAGGTGCTGCTTATTTTTCCATCATCTTTAGTGATTGATCGTATATTTGAGTTCGGTTTTAGTTCCAAATAATCGTTCAGCAAGACAAGTCTCATTAAGAGTGCATATGTTTATAAAGTCTACATTGAATTCATGGTCAGAATTGCTTTTTGGTGATATCGAATATTACAAGCCAATACTAGTTGCGATGCCCGAGTAGTGTCAAAGAAGAGTAGAACTCATTAACAAGTTATTCCATTGGTTAAACGACTGATCCTATCGGAATACAATTCAGTTCAATTTGACAAAGACGATGTACATAAAAAACATGTTTTGGATAAGACTTGTTTTTTTTTATGTCCATCGTCTTTGTCAAATTGACCTGAATTGTATTTTAATGAATATTGTCCTGAAGAAGGTTTATTAAACCGAAACATCAGACGTCGACATTTCATTCATTTTAAACAACATAATTGCATTTAAGGATTTTTGTTTGTTTTTTTCAAATTTTTCTTCATTCTGTCGGATCTATATCCATTTACATTTGCTTATATATATATATATATATATATATATATATATATATATATATATATATATATATATATATATATTTATATATATGTGATTTAATGCCCCAAATGCGCCGGAGGTTACAGGAAATTTTAGTAAAAGAGAGAAGACTGAGAATAGAGAGGTTTATATAAAGGACAAAATATATTTTTCAAGAAGACAGAAATTTCGATTGACGTTGCATTTAAATTTTTGAAGATTCTATTTATCAGGGAAGCATTTTATGTCTCAAATTGGAATCTCTTTTGTTCAAACTGCTGAGTTGAAGTGGCAAGATGATTTAACTTCATTTCTGGTAGTAACACCGGTCAGAAATACTTCATTTTTGATATGATTTACCTCTTGTAATGATAAAGTATAGCCAGCAGACTCTGATATTTAGTGGAATTGGTAAAATGGACCAGCATCTTTAGCCAAAGATGAAATTTTCAGGACAAGGAGCGTCCTTAAGTGAACATCTATCCATCACAATAGGTAAAAGTTTGGGTCATGTTCGGTGATGTTGGAAAGCCATTAGTTTGGTTTCTGGGGTATTGGATATTATAAGCCAATCCTACCCACCATCGAGCCATCATGGTATGCTCAATAGTGATTTGGAGGGAAGAAATGATTCTAATAAGTTGAATTGCTGCTTTATAATTTCTTGATCGATAGCGAGATAAAGATATATGTTTATTTAACAGTAGATATAGTTTAGCACACACACGTTGGTATACATGTATTTTTGGTGAGAAAAGATTATTTCTGTCTCTATTTCTGAGATGAGGTATTGTAACTATTTACACTATTTACATTGTTCGGACTGTTGTCCTCATCTTTATTGCCATATTCATCTTCACCATCTGTCTCTATTTCTGAGATGAGGTACTGTAATTATTTACACGATTTACATTGATCTGAATGTAGTCCTTGTCCTATTTAAGACGTTTCGCCCATTTGCGCTCTGGCCTTCTTCAGGTGACTGGAATTTCGAACTGTGCACTTTATTTCGTACACTGGGGTAGATAATCCATCGTGCCATCCCTCTTCCGGATGTATCTTCATCAGTTAACTATTTTTAACTCAACTCTGTCACCAGGTATTGAACTCATAACGCTTTGAGTCAAATCACTGGATTAAACCAACACTTTTATCTTTATGTTTATTTGGTGTTTACATTTAAAAACTAGACAGCTAAACAACTCCTAAAGCTTTCTTATCAGCTATTATGGTGATTTCAATCCAATCAGATGATTTAGTTTTATTTATATATATATATATATATATATATATATATAATATATATATATATATATATATCTTTTTCACTGATGCTGAAAATGCATTTAGTGATTTGGACACTGGTGTCATTCTTTCAATTTCGGTCATCCGCTGGCTGGTATTTAACCATCAAAAGTTTTAAAGAAATTCTTCGCATAAATTATTTATCGATAAAATCTTCATGATTTGCCGTATATGTAGTGTCCTTTGAAGAAGCCCAGGTTCTTTCTTGATCGTTTTTCAGTTGTGCAGGGCCTTTGGCCTGACAGAATTAGCATAAGGAAGACTTTAAGACTAATATGCATCAAACACACCCTACTCTAAAACAAGTTGAAGGCGTAAATTGAAAAAAACCACCAGAGATAGATTTCCTGCACGCAAGCTGAAAGTCGACGGTCATGATATCAATTATGTCAAGTCCTTTCCTTAACTTGGTTTGAAAGTGAACCAGCGGTTCTCTTGACGATGAAATTGTCAACAGGATTGCTAAAGCCACTTTTGCCTTTGGAAATAAAATCGCCATCGCTTTCTTTGGAACGAAAGGGGTATTCGACTGTCCATTAAAGAATATAACATACCGTGCTGTTTTATCTTTCCGTTCTTCTTTATGGATCTGAGTCATGGACCCCATACAGACATCACATTAATCAGCTGGACGTTTTCCAAAAAGCTGTTTTCACGCGCCATATGTGGTCTTAGCCTCCGCGACAAGGTATCAAATGCCGAATTATTCACAAGATGCAAAAAAATCTGGCATTGAATCATTTCTTATTCAATCGCAAAATGCGGTGCGCTGGTCATGTCTTGAGGATGCCTGATGACAGAATTCCAAAAATTGCGATGTACAGTCAGCTTGAAGGTGGTAAAAAGAAATGTCGGACGTCCTTGGCTTAGGTATAAGGACAAGTTGAAGAGTAACTTGTCTGCAGTGAACATACCATACAGGAGTCTTGAAGATGAAGTGAGTGACCGCATAGGATGGAGATCAAGGTGTTTTGAAGGTCTCCAGAAGTTATAGTCTGAAAGAATAAGCCAACTGAAAGAAAAAAGAGAAAGAGCAAAACGACTGGCAGCCGCAAAATGTCTGCAGCGTTAAATCCACATTCATGTTCTATTTGTGGCCTTGTTTGCAAATCCCTTGCTGGACTAAAAAGTCATCAGAGGCAAAAGCATAAATTTTTTAAAATATGGGTTGTCGAACCTCATACGTCGAAATCGACAGGAGAGTCCATCATATATATATATATATATATATATAGTTTATGAAAAAACTAGGTAAATCCGTTTCAGTAGACCTATAAGGAGGATATATATATATATATATATATATATATATATATATATATATATATATATATATATATATATTTTGTTTTCATTCCATCAACCATAACACGAATAATTTAGCAACAGTTCCCTTAAAAATCCAAATAGAAGGTAAAACCGAAACATTTTTTTTTTTTTTATTTAATCTGAAGTGTTGAGATCCGGTGAATGAACTTTCCGTGGGAAAATTTCTTTGTAGTTTCTGACAGAAATTTCTTCTCGAAAAAAAAAAACAAACCATCCAGTCATTGAGGAAGAAGAAAGTATTCTGATATATGTGTCATCTCGCCTCTCTAATCCTGGAAGTGTCACGTAAAATCTCGTGGCATTTCCTCTTCAGACGTGATCTGAGAGAATGCCTGTAACCCAATGTTGATCATACGCTTAAATGACATTTTCAACTTGTAATGAATACAAATATCTAAAAGTGACTTGTTTTTTTCTTTTTTTTTTTTTTTTTACTAAAGCTTGCGTCTTTGAATCTTTTTTTCTTTATTTCCCTGTTCTGTGTCATGATTTGGGAATAAAATATTTCTTCATTCGAAGCTATTATCTCTTGAAATGTTCTGATACTTGTCGCCTGACTATTGCGTTTGCCAGAAACTCAAAGTAACGATTTCAACTTGATTCCTCTGATGCGTCGTTGTTCAGCCATGTTTTTGTTTCTGCCTTCAGCATTGAACACTGTATTTTATTGCATAGGTAGCTGTCTGTTTCTCGGTCTGTATTACTCTTCTTTTTCTGTGATTTTCTTGTTTCATAATTTTAAGTTCTATTCATTTTTCCCAAACCGTTATATTCGCAGAGATGCAAGCGCAGTTTATATATATATATATATATATATATATATATATATATATATATATATATATATATATATATATATATATATATAAAACTATCTCGTTTTAAAAACCTTCGAATTTTGATTTGCCAATAATCAAATCAATCTCGAAGGAAGAAAAGGTTTTAAAATAAAGAAAGACCCAGGAACATGAAAGTCTATCGAAGAAATCGTAGAGATACAGGTTCAAAGCCCAAAGAAAAAACTTCGACACGAGTAAACAACTAACTAACAATAGAGCTCGATACAACCGTAGAGCAGACCTAGTCAAACCTAGTGAGCCAGACAAACCTACCCAGGTTTCACCTAAGCGGATCGTCAGGGAAAGCTGGCTAAAGAGGCAAAAGAAAAACGGCATAATTATAGGCGACAATCAAATTTTGATTGTCGCCTATAAATATGCGGCCAAAACGTAATCACTAAGGACCCGAATAAGCGGGTTCGGGATCTGTCTACATCGGCAATGCTTCGTCCGGATTCCTCTCTGCCAAAGCAAAGAGTTCGACAGAAGTCGCACATAGTCAGAGACTGCGTGTCGACTGCCTCAACGCAATCATCAGGCCGCGAATTTATTTATATATATGGGTCAATGGTGCATTGTGGTTCATCTATTCTGGCGGTTATTTTTACAGTAGTGACTTGTTTGTTTATTTATTTGTTTGGGTTAATTTATTTTACTTGTTTTTTACTTTTGTATTATTTATTCTTTTCGAGTTTTATTAACGTAGTAAAAAGTTTTGCAGGAGGATTTGCTTAGGTCGCTTATTTAATAGTTTGTTTTGGTCTAGGAAGATGATTAAAGCTGTTTATTCGCCCAATGTTTAGATTGCTTGCCGTAGTCTATTCTGTTATTTTGGCGGGTGGACAGTTTTTAATTTATTTATTTGGATTGATTATGTTATGATTGATTTAGTTGTTTTTGCACTCTCTCTGATATTGAGTACTTTATCCCATGAATATAGCACACCTTAAAAATATATTTCTTCATATATATATATATATATATATATATATATATATATATTAAAACATTTTTTTATGTTTATACGTATTTATTATAGATACAAATATTTAAGTAAATGTTCCGTATATAATAAACAGTATTAACAACATGAACAATATTTGTATCTATAAAAGAACGTATAGACATAAAGAATATCGTAAAATAATTGTCGTACTTTGTCCATTTCATATATATATATATATATATATCAAGTACGTTCTTTTTATAGATACAAATATTGTTCATGTTGTTACTACTGTTTATTATATACCGAACATTTACTTAAATATTTGTATCTATAATAAGTACGTATAAACATAAAAAGTGTTTTAATATATATATATATATATATATATATGAAGATATATATATATATATATATATATATATATATATATATATATATATATATATATATATATTACATGAATAATTGATACAAAAAACAGATATTGAAGTTAATGATATAAATGGCGAGAATAGACCTTCGCAAACAAATTTAATAAATTACATTAAATGAAAAAATTACATAAATAACATTAAATTCCAGTTGCATAACGTCTTTTTTTTACTTTTTTTACAAGCTTCCATCTGTGTATACATACATCTTCAAGTATGAAAAAAGATTTTTTTTTTACATCCCAGCAATAACACGCCAACGAAATTATAGATGTAATCCGAAATATGTTTTTAGAAATGTGTTATTGTTAATTGTAAGAAATTTTTGGAGCGTGTAGTTGCAACGCTGAGGTTGAATTTTTAAATTTTAAGATTGTGCGTTTTTGTACTAATATGGTAATAGGAGAATTCTTTTGTACTGGTAGGTTTTTCAGTCAATGTGGCATGAACTAAATTGTTCAATAAATAGAGGAATGTCACAGTTATTATCCGAAAGTTGTACGCCGGATCAGTTACTATAATATCAAGTACGTGGTGCAGTTCAATTTACATTACATGAATCATTCATACAAAAAACAGAGTATTTATATATATATATATATATATATATATATATATAAATGTATCGAGGGCCCGTTCAAAAAACGCTGGTATTTTTTTTACATTTACATTTTTTTTTTTTTTACTAAAAAATTTGTTTTTTAAATCTTTTTTTGTTTATTTCCCTGTTCTGTGTCATGATTTAGGAATAAAATATTTCTTCATTTGAAGCTATTATCTCTTGAAATGTTCTGATACTTGTCGCCTGACTATTGTGTTACAATTTAGTTTACCTCTTTTTATAATAGGCTTAGATTGTATTAAAAAAATATGGATCAATATTGTGAATTTCTTTCTTCGTTCAACGATAATGTTATTAAACTTATCAGACGTTACGAAAAAAATTAATAGACAACACTTATCTATATTATTTAATGAAACGTATATATATATATATATATATATATATATATATATATATATATATATATATATATATATATATATATATATATATATATATATATATATATATACTGGGTTAGATAGATAAATTGTCATCTAAATTACTTTAAAATGTAAATAATACTGACATTTCATTTTAACAGGTATATTTACCAGAGTTACACAAAAATATTTTGAAATAATGAAAAGTTAATTTATTCAATAAAATCTTGAGAGGTTTCAACGACTGCCTCAGACGACTTCGGAATTACCTGCTTTTCTTCTGGGTGGTTTCTTTGTTTTCAGTTGGTGAATGTTGACATAACTCTTGTCTGCAGTTAATCTTTTGTATTACAAGGAGATTTTTTTTATCTCTCATTCAAGCAAACAGGGAACCAGGTAGGTCTTTATCGCAGCGAGAATTATTCCGAATACATCACAATTTCCCTTGAACCGTCCGAGTGGAAAAACACTCAGTAATACTTGCAAAAGTGATGAGGACATCCAATATCTTGTATCTCTCACCATAGATTCCCGAAAAAAACTGCAGCATCCTCAATAATCTCCATGTGATTCGTGTAAGAAACTTGATAAGATTTGGCGCTCGATTCTTCCATCCTCGTTAAAAGTTCAAACGTTGATTAAACCAGTTCTTCTGTATGGATCAAAAGCGTAGATACCTGTTCGTCTTAAAAGACGACTGTTTGGAGCCTAGAAAAATCTACTAAGAAAAATCCAAAACACTTAACAAAATCTAGAACTGAGACCAATCTATCTTAAGCTAAAGCAAAATCAACTACAGTTTGTCGTCCCCTGCCAATGAGCGGGCAGGGAAGTCTTCGCATTCTTAATCTTATGACATCCTTCTGTTCTCCACTGCCTCAAGGATACATGGCACAGTGGATAAAGACGTAGGTTAGATCCAGTGACAGGACCCAAAGTGTGTGAGTTCAATACCCGGTTAAGGCAGTGGAGAACTTGGAGAGGGGAATTAACAGGAGATAAATGATAACTGACATCCATTAAAACATGGCACGTGGAACTAGAACAGTCTACCTCAGTAAGCGAAATAAAGGTTTCAGTTCGACATTCCAACCACCTGAAGAAGGCCGGAGCGTACAACGACTGAAACGTTGCAATAAATATGGCGACAAAGATGAAGACAAGAGACCGAATAATGTAAATATAAATACATAATAATGAATCTCATAAATATAGACAAGCTTGAGAGATTGTAATGGCGAACCGGCGATTTATCATCACAGTTTTGACCGAATTCGACGTTGCTTAACTTAGCTGATAAAATGAGAGCAATTGTTTACAGCGTGATTTGAACTGTAGGTTTCATTCTACCATTCCCTCTTCTAAATAATAGAGTAAAAGCCTAGTAAAAGAAAGGTCTTTGCTGCTTCCTGTCTTCTTCAGATTCGTGGAAAGATTTTTGTGTAGTCTCTGATAGAGGATGGATACCAGATATCAAACCAGCACTCTTTAATTTCCTTCTAGCGAAATACTACCTGGAAAGACACAATAGAATTATTAATAAGAGTTGACATTAATGCAAGATTTCACAGGTCTAACATCATTCCTTCATAATCAGGTATATGAACCTTTCAGCCCACCGTCGTATATGGAAAGCAACAATGCAGTTATTGATGATAGGAGTTGGAATTGACGCATCCAAGATTTAACAACTCTAACACACCCCTTTATAGTCAGCCTATGAACCTTTCAGCCCAACGTCGTATATGGAAAGCAACAATGCAGTTATTGATGATAGGAGTTGAAATCTTAATGTTTGTATTTAACAACTTTAACACATCCCTTTATAGTCAGCCAACAAATTGAACCTTTTAGAGAATATTGTTATAGAAAGGAACAATGCAGTTATTGATAATAGGAGTTGGAATTGACGCATGCAAGATTTAACAACTCTAACAAACCCCTTTATAGTCAGCCTATGATCCTTTCAGCCCAACGCCGTATATGGAAAGGAACAATGCAGTTATTGATGATAGGAGTTGGAATTGACGCATGCAAGATTTAACAACTCTAACACACCCTATTTTAGTCAGTTAGCAGTTCAAATTTTGATTTCAGCCGGACAATTTCATTTGATGGTATTTTAAATCAAACGATTTTTTTTTATTGTTAACCTTGATGAAGATTTGTTTTGTTGGTCTTTGAATGGCGCATGCAAGATTTAACAACTCTAACACATCCCTTTATAGTCAGCCTATGAACCCTTCATCCCACCGTCGTATATGGGAAGCAACAATGCAGTTTTTGATGATAGGAGTTGAAATTGACGCATGCAAGATTTAACAACTCTAACATACCCCTTTATAGTCAGCCTATGAACCTTTCAGCCCAACGTCGTATATGGAAAGCAACAATGCAGTTATTAATGATAGGATTTGGAATTGTCGCATGCAAGTTTTAACGGCACTAACATCACCGCTTCTTATTCAGCCTATAAACCTTCCTGTCCACCGTCGTCCAGGGAAAGAAACAATGCAGTTATTAATGATAGGAGTCGGAGTTGACGCATGCAAGTTTTAACAGCTCTAACATTCCCCTCTTCATACTCAGCCTGTGAACTTTTCAGCCGAAAGTCATACCTGGGAAGAGACAATGTATTTATAATTAAAAAGCATTGACATTAATTCGTGCAAGACTTTACAGCTCTGGCCTCACCCGTTCATAGTCAGCCGATAAACATTCTAGCCCTCCCTCTTGTTTCTCTTTATTTTCAAATCTGAATTGCCCTCTCGGCTCTATTGGATTTTTACACAGCCACCAAAGTGTGGCGTGAAACCTACTTTGAGAATACATGCTTTACAATGCGAGAATAAATCGGAAGACGCACTGAATGAACCTGGAAAAAAATGAAACCTATTTTCGAATCTTTCAAAGAGACTTGGGATCAGAAAGGAAATAACCTGGAATCACATGGAATATTAAAATTCGAATGTTTTATTTATTTATTCTTTGAATATCGCATGTATCCATGAAGAATTTATTTATTCTTTGAATATTGCACGTAAAGCAGGAAGATTTTGGAATATTGTTTGTTTTTTTTTTTCGTATTTCTGTTTAGAGCTTACTATCTCACCTTCTCATAGAAAAGGACAATTTCTACCTCAAATGATCTCAGAACAGAACACATCCAGTTCTTCAGACTTAACTGACTTAGGTAAAATGGATATTTACTATGTTTGATTGAAATCGATCCAAAGGTTTGGCAATTTACTTTTTTTTTTTAAATACCGATAGTGTATTCTTGATGGTGGGGAATTCCTCCATAATTTTCTTTACTAGTAAAAAAAAAATAAAAATTACATAGAGATAGAGATATAGAAGGAGAAAGATACATAAGGAGGAGAGAGAGATATTGATTTGATATTTTATACTCGTTTATATTCGCTTAACACGCTTTCTTTTTGTATCCATGATTCTTCGAGAGGTTATTTATCACCCTCACAGCTGAATGTGTGGTTCTGCTTAATTCCGATCAAGTTTAGAGACGGGATTGTGAAGGACGGCAGTGGGAGAAAAGTATGATGGGATATTCAGAAAGAATGGTCTGGTATTGCGTGCCAGATGTGTCTGGGTGCAATCTAATTTCGGACATAATTGGATTTTCATGGTGAAAAAATTCTCAACTTTCAATCATTTGATAGTTGAGAATTACCTAAATATAGAACATCATGATATTATACACACACGTCCACACGGATATATATATATGTTCATGTGTGTGTGTGTGTGTTCACATATATATGTATATATATATGTGTGTGTGTGTCATATATATATATATATGTGTGTGTACATATATATATATATATATATATATGTGTGTGTGTGTGTGTGTGTGTGTGTGTGTGTGTGTGTGTGCAAATATATATAAAATATGAAAGAACTGTTAGGTAAATAATCCAAAGTTAGTATTTTGTTTTTTATTTTTTTTAAAAGTGCTCAATGCATAAGTAAAGTTCCTAAATTATAAATACCTTCTTTTTTTTTTTTTTAAATATGATTCCATCGCTACATAACAGTTCTCCTGTTTCAAAAACAAAAGCTAAAAAGACAGCTCTGTTTCATCCTCAAGCGAATTTTTGGAATAACTAATATTGAAATTTACGGAGCTTTATAAGCGAAATTATTAAATCATAGACATGAGTTATTTTACGGTATACAAATTCGAATTTAACGGCGCAACAATAATACCAACAACTCTCCGTCGTTGAAAGAGACCAGACGATATGAGTCAAAAGGATGTCATCATTCGCTTAAAGATAGACACCCCGACTTACATTGACTTAACCTCTTTCCGAAAGTAACTAATATGTTGATACAATATGTTCACCCTTACGCCCCTTTTTACAATAATTGGTTTCACGGTTTCCATGTAATATATATATATATATATATATATATATATATATATATATATATATATTTATTAATTTAAAAATATGATTCCAACACGCTATATAAGAGTTCTCATGTTTCAAAACAAGAGCCGAAAACTTCAATATAATTATTTGAATTAAATTGAATTAAAGTAATAAGCTATGTTCTATCTTCAAGCGAAATATTTTGTAATAACTTACGCATTTTATAAGTATATTCATTATTGAAATCAAAATTTCTATGGTAACGGCTAGAGCAATTGTTTAAAGAAAAGGGGCGTAAGGTGTTAATAATTTGTATCAATATCTCAGTTACATTCAAAGACGTCAGGGTAAGGTTCGGGTGTCTAAATTTAAAGCGGAAGATGACTTCGTCTAGTCTGGTTTACGTGTCTATGGAGATTTATTTATTTTTTTATTTTATTTCTTATTTTTTTCTGAAAGAGTTTTGTGTATATAAAAACTGTCGTAAATCGCTAACATTTGTTTTTTGAGGACTTCATAAAGGGTTATCTTTTTTTTTTATTGTAGGGCATTTAAACTATTTATTAGGACTATGGAATTTAAAAAATTATTTTATTGTTTGTTTGTTTTTATGCTAATTATTCAATGCGAAAATTTGATGATGTCGGCAAAAAAAAACTTAACTCATGTCTATTGTTTAATAAATTTTTATTATTTAGAAACTTAATAATGTGTAGTTTTTCATGTAGGCATAAAGGGCATGGGTCATCCCAAGTTTTACAAGTTCTAGTTTATATAAACAAAACTGCCTTCCGCTTGGTAGGTTTATCTGGCTCTCTAGGTTTAACTAGGTCTGCTCTACTTAACGTATTGAGCAGTTTTATTTAGTTATTTTGCCTACTCGTATCGTTTTTTTTTCTTTGAGCTTTGAAATTTCATGCTGGACGATTATTTTCGGCTAACGTACATGTTCTTGGTTCTTTCTTAAACCTTATTCTTTCCCTTTGATATTGGTTTGATTACTTTCAAATCAAGACAACGAAGGTTTTCCGGACGAGTGTAGTTTATTTTATACCTTCTAGGATTATTCCTAATACTACTAATACTATATATATATATATATATATATATATATATATATATATATATATATAAGAAGGAAAACAGATGAAATGGAACTAATGTCTTTAATTTAATTACAAAATTAAATTCAGAGCTTTCAGCTTCCATTTTTTTGACATGGTTAGAACTGTCTAAATAAAAAATATTTTTTAAATCAATTTATAATTTATAATATATATATATATATATATATATATATATATATATATATATATATATATATATATATTATCATTTTAAAAAAAAAATTGCAAATGAACAGACATATATGTGGAAATTGTTACAAAATGAGAAGCACATTCTGATTTTTTTAACAATTAAATACACCTCCATACTGGCATCATTAGTTGCATGAAACACATCAAGATGGTCCCGATTTACCCGATCGATATTTTCCGAAGATGTTCTTTTCTCGATCAAAAAAATCCTTTTATCCAATATTGTACCCGTCTCCATAAATTTCTTGTGCCATGCACGAACTGACGGACATGACGGTTAGTCTATTCCATACGTACTTTTGTAGTTTCGCTTTACTCTGTGTATCCGATTTTGTTTCATTGTTCTTTTCTTGAGGCGTAGCAATGTTTTAGAGGTTCATTTAAAAGTACCCCTTTCATCAACAGAGTACTTGAATGAAAAAAATACAATGTGGTTCAAATCTTTATTAACTTCTGAGTACATAGAACAAATCTAATTATGTCATCTCATCAATTGTATTTGTAATATATTTTAATAAATTTTAAAGAGACTTTATGGGCACCCTATGCGTACATAAATTCAAATGAGTGCTGAAGCTGGTGATTTGGCGTTTATATACATCACGTATATAATACGTTAAAAGATTTCATTTTTCTGTCATGTGCCGGTAACTTAGGGTTAGAGACTCTCACTGATGCCAAATCTGTCGGGTACGATTCCGGCTTGAAGTAATTGGATGTCTAGTGACACTGATGATATGTGATACAGTAAATCAATCAGTGCATATATATATATATATATATATATATATATATATATATATATATATATATAAAAACACACAACACACACACACACACACACACACACACACACACATATATATATATATATATATATTCTAAATATAGTCTTAAAATGTGCTATATTTATGGAATAAAGTGCTCAATATAAGAGATAGAGCGTGTGTAAATATAAAAGTGAACATACAGGCGACAGTCTGTTTCATGCTATATGCAATCGTCAGGCCACCGAATATCTCATACCGTAATTTCGACGATATGCGCGTTAAATTTGAATTATTGATCCTTGGTTTTAGTAGAAAGATTTCACTGAATATCTAGGTAAATTATGGAGGATTCTCAGTGGTGTCATTGAATTTCTATCTATAAAAGACAGGATGTGTCTGTGTGTGTAACGAATGTACGGCCGCAATTTTCGACGGATTTGCACCAGAATTTTCATGCACATGCTCCAAGTTAGCGAGAAGACCAAAACCGAATTTGCATTTCCCAACTCCCATCGATAGTTGAAATAATCGATTTTTCATGCTTCTACGGCAGTTGTCATGTAGTTTGCGGCCATTTTCTACTGGCCAGCGTGAGAGCCTATAGCTGGCTGCCACGAATAGGCAGGAAGATTCCATTGGCCAGCGTGAGATCCAACAGCTGACTGACACGAATATTAACTAGCATGGTAGCATGCAAAAAAAATCGATAGCTGCATTCGTCACAAGTGGGAAAAATTTAAATCTGCATGGCACTTTACTCCAATTGGCTCATTCGCTTGCTTAAACTCAACGTTGATTCTGATTCCGCAGAACTGTGTTGGGTGTGAAAAAGTATTTATTGTTAACATTCTTTATTCATTCGGTTTTTCCAGTTACGAGTCCTTTTTTTAAAGCTGATCGTTTTGTGTTCATTTTGTTTAGTTCTTTTTTCGTAACAGATTTAATGTTTAGTATGGAGCTTAGAAAATAGAGATAGGCAAGAAGTTGTTGTATGGAGTCGTACGATTTTTTGATCAAGCACGGGCAACGCCGGACCATGCTGCCGGACCATGCTGCTAGTATTTGATAAACAGAAATGAATAAATGATTTTATTTCACGATTTTATTCATAATATAATTGATATTTATATTATTTTAATCACTTGGACGTTATATTAATTTGAGATTAATTTATGCATTATATATTTTAAATCGCAGAAGTTTTTAATTCCAAAGTTTTCATTGTTTAATTACAAAAAATTATAGTCTTTTACATTGGCTTGTGGAAATAGTGTTCCGTTTAGGACAAAATATATTTTAAAGATTGCGGGACGGATGTTGCTATATTGGTAAGTTTCCATAGAATCGTTTTGAAGACATTTCCGTTTTATGTTACTTTTCAGATGAACAACTTCATTCAAGCAGATTTCATTGAATAATATGAACATATTGTTCTATTTAACTTTATACTCATACTTTTCAGTTGGCTAATCAGTTTCTTGATGTAGAAATGGCATTTATCAAAGAAGGTGCTGCGGTATTTATAATCCAAGTACTTTACACCTTTTCTAAGGGCATCTTCAAGAGTAAATTACAATGACAAGCTTATTCCAACGGCGATAAAATCTGCATTCCGTTGTTATTGACGACCACAATATTATCAGAATGTCTTACACATTATTTGTTGGGTAAAAGTTCTATTGATCAATATGTAAAAGACATTCCTGCCCATCTTCACAATAAAAAACTTGTTAGCAACACCCACAAACTTTAAAGAAAACTTTAAGTAATCAGTATAAAAAGGTGACAAAAATAAATATATTCATTTATTATATATATATATATATATATATATATATATATATATATATATATATATATATATATATATATATATATATATAAATTCCATATATATAGGGACACACATATATATATATATATACACACACACACACACACATATATATATATATATATATAGAGAGAGAGAGAGAGAGAAAATAGATAGATAGATAGATAGATAGATAGATAGATATACACACACATATATGTAAATATATACACGCATACATACATACACACACACACACACACACACACACACATATATATATATATATATATATATATGTGTGTGTGTGTGTGTGTATGTATGTATTTTCTAAAGAATGCACGCTTAATTTATTTATTTAAAACATTTTATTATTTAAACTTTATTTTTAGTGGATATACGTATTTGTGTAGAGGCTCCGTTTATTTATAAAACTTCTTATTTATTTTCGGATTTGAAAGGATGCAGGTTCGATTCCTGTCGGAGAGTGCATATTTTTGTCTAATAAGTTTTCGCGATTATTTAGGCCGTTTGACGAGAATAAATAAATATACTGTTTAATAAATAAACGGATCGTCTACTCAAAAATATAAACCGCTAAAATAACATTTATGCGCAACATCCAAATTGTCCACATCGTGTAACAGCATAATTGTCCATCCCCCAAAAGTTTAATATCTAACAAAAAAAACAAAAAAACAAAAACAAAACAAACAAAAACAGGAAACTAATCGAGATACATTTTATAGTTTTCAGATAAGACGTTCAGCCATCTTGACACCATTTGTCGTAAGAATCTCTGAAAAACCCTTTTCAGTTATTCAGCTAGAGAGAGAATAGGTTAAAATCGTTTTGTGACAGCCGTACTCTGTTACTACCTGATCAATGATGAGACAAAAAAGATCATCCAGGTTATCTGTCATGGTACCGACATTCATAATCTGGCTTCCATCTTCAAAATCCATTCAAGAATCATCAAGAGAACGGTGAATAAGTTTATAAAAGACGGAAGTGCAAAGTTAAAATTGGATCAGAGGAAACAACACAATTGAGAGCTAAAGAGATTAATGAGAAAAGATCCAACTCAATTCATAAGACGTATGGTACGTCAGAGATGAGTTTCAGCTATGACAGCCCAATAGGAGTGAAAAAAAAATTGAAATTATACGTGAAGAGTTTGAGGCAACTTCTTACTCAAACACAGAAAATTAGAAGGTTAGAAAGAGGAGAGATCATCTGCAATAATTTGGATCATAATACTATATATACATATATATACAAATTTTACACACACACACACACACACACACACATATATATATATATATATATATATATATATATATATATATATATATATATATATATAAATTATATTAAATTATTGCCCAAAGCAGAGTCCAGTCGTGTTATAAAAACCTCGAAGAATTACAGTAAGATATATTTAATCATTTCTAAGATATAATTGTTCACAGCTTCATCTAACAAATAGACGATTTTCCTTTTACACAATTTGAATAATTTTGCTGTTACATTTATGTCTATGTGTGTATATATATATATATATATATATATATATATATATATATATATATTATTTAAAATTATATGCATGTTATAACATCACTACAAAATTTTGTTTTAACACTACTGGATTCTAATCAAGTGATAATCCATTAATGATTCCAGTAAATCATTTCCGAAAGCTGACAGTGGCTCAATCAGTGGTGCCGTTTTAAAATCTTCAAACCTTAGTTTTCGTTGTCATAGGAGTGACCATAGTCGAGAAGAAAAAAATGTGTTTTCCATTCTATTCTAATAATGTCTTTAGTTTCTAGAGCTAATATTATATAAATAATTCCCACTATATATATATATATATATATATATATATATATATATATATATATATATATATATATATAAAAAGAAATATGTTGTAGTGGTTCCAACGAGAGAAAAGTATGTATATTAAAAGAAGAGAAGAGGTGCTGCTAAACGTTTTTTTTGTAATGTGGATTTATTTAGAAAAATATTATGCTTTGTTTTACATAATTTTACGACACGTGTTTCTGGTCTCGAAAAGAAATTCGGATTACCAACACAAAACAGAGAATGTCTCATATCGAGAATATTTCACATTGAACATGAAGAAAAATTAATTATTTTTAATAATATGTAGAAATCTCCACTTTTTACCTGAAGACGGTCATGAGACCAGAAACACGTGTCGTAAAATTATGTAAAACAAAGCATAATATTTTTTTCTAAATAAATCCACATTACAACCAAAAAACGTTATGGCAACTCTCTTCTCTTCTTTTTTATATATATATATATATATATATATATATATATATATATATATATATATATATATATATATTATATATATATATATATATATTGGTTTCTTCTTTCTTCCCAAAAACACCCTATCTTGGCTGCATGTCGGAAGATCAGTACAACCAAGCATACCCGATCTATAACATCGAATAGCCCAAGTGAAGGCTTGATTAGTTGCCGTTATATATGTGTGTGTGTGTGTGTGTGTGTGTGTATATATATAATATATATATATATACATATATGTGTGTGTGTATCTCTGTGTGTGTGTGTGTGTGTAATAATAATACTAATAATATGTTTATTATAAAAGATAGTAATAAAACCATTTTACATCGCTACACAAAAGCTTTCGAGCTTCAATAGTGTGATTGTATTTCCTCAGGCGATGGTAGATGCCTTGTGATAAAAAGGATTTATTATGGAAATTTAAAAATCGTTCCCTCTTTTCGGAACTTAAAAGTAGGTATAAGGTCAGAATTAAAATTCTAATTCTGTGTATGTCTCGATTAACCAATTAAAAGTTTGATCTACGCTAAAATATAAAAATAAGATCAGAGGGGAGAGGTGACTGGGTAAATTTTTTCATGTCACGATAAACTGACGCTAAGATATGTCATCCACCGATGGTTAAAAATATGGCAGCGACAAAAAGTATTATGGATGTAGCAAGTATGATGTTCCAAGTATTTGTTGAAGGAGACATCAAGTTATCAGAAAAATTTAAAAAAAATTCAGTAAGCTTCTTAGAGAGACCAATTGATATAATGAAAACTGTAATATATATATATATATATATATATATATATATATATATATATATATATATATATATATATATATATATATATATATAGATGGAATAAAATTGCAATAACCAAAAAAAACTATTTTTAAAAGAGTGTTCAATACAGTGTAGAGTTAAATATTATTTATTCAGAAATATGACATAAACATCTTATTATATCACTACAAAATAACCATTTTGTTAAACACTTGAAAAGGGAAAAGTGATGATCTTGAATACATTTAAAAACTCTTTTATCTACATTCAACACCATCACTTGAGAAGTCACCAGAAGTTTTAAAACAAAATGACTATTTTTGTAGTGATATTACAACATGTTTATGTTATATTTCCGAATAAATAAAAAATATCACACACACTCACACACACACACACACACCCACACCCACATATATATATATATATATATATATATATATATATATATATATATAATTCGGTATGGCGAGAACGCTCGGCTGCTGGGAATGTCTCCTTCCTGCTATGTTCTATTTTCCCTTTTCCAGGGATACCCACTTACTTATTCAATTATTTTCCAAAGCCAATATATGTTCAGTTTGTTATTCGATTTTTCTCTTTTAGAGAATTAATGGATGTTTATTTTATTGGGCATTTTTACTTCCTTACCAATAAAAATAAAGTTAGACCAACATTTTTTCTTCCTTATTTCTTCCAACACTTTTCACTACCCATTGACATATCCTTTCTGTTCCCTCCCCTGTTTTATATGTCTCTTTAGCGTCAAATTCCGCCAGACTTTCTTCCTCATTTGTACAAGAAAGCTCGTGATTTGTAACTTTCTTGTTACCATATTCCTCCTTACGGAAACAAGAAAGGTATTACGTCTTGGGTTTTGTTTTTGTTTTTTTTGTTTTTTTTATGACATATCAACGTCAGTGGGTCATTTAATGCTAACAAAATTTTGAAATAGATTCATAGCGATAGTTTGGTTTCGTTTGGTTTACAGCATATCAACCTCATTGTTTATTTAATGCAGACAAAATTTTCATTGTCGGTAATATTTTTTCTTGAAATATCTATTTCTGGTAATAATTTTACTTCGCTGGTAATATATTTTGTCAAAAAATGTATTGCTGGTAATATTTGCTTTGCAGAAATGTATTGCCGGTAGTATTTTCTTTTACAAAGTATTTCTGGTATTAAAACCTATTTTTACACTTTCATAGTGTTTTGATCACAGTTTAGGGGTTAACTATTTGCCCATATCTGGAACTCTAACAGGTGCTATCACCCCGGGTCAGGGTGGACCTGGGAACACCAGAAATTAAGAGGTGATTCCACACTCCTCAAAACTTTGTGACCAGAGGCCTTGCTGTTGGACGTAGTTTATCGCCTTACCCAGGATGTGGATGTAGTTTCTCGTCTTACCCAGGACGCGGATGTAGTTTATCGTCTTACCCAGGACGCAGATGTAGTTTATCGTCATACCTAGGACAGCATTGTCTTTGTTGCTTACGCGCTCCGTCAATGGAGTTCTCAGCATCTTTCTGTAAAACTATATTTCTGTTGACTCTACTTTTCTCTTCATCTGTAAAAAAAATTGCCCAGCATTGAATTATATATAAGATCGTTGATATTGCATGAAATGCCAGCACTGTTTTCTTTGTTTCTAACGAAGTTTTCCTGTTTATTATTATTTTGCTTAGATTTTGGAAGGCATCTCTGGCTATCCAAATACGCGCTCGGACTTCCGCGTCACAATGTCCATCCACTGTTAGACCAATTCTCCGATACATATAAAACGGTAGTTGTTTTTTGTTGATATCCCCCAATTCCGAGTTCACAGTAGGTATGAAACGACATCTGTATCTATGTTCCGAAAATACCATTTTATATCTTATTTCTCTCTCTCTCTCTCTCTCTCTCTCTTTCATTCTTTCATGCACACGTTCATGCACCAACCCATATATATATATATATATATATATATATATATATATATATATATATAAATATAATTATATTTTTTTAGCCAAAAAACTTCCTATGGGATGATTCTCAGATAGTTTTCGGTTGATCGAAATAGGATATTTGACCCCAATAAACTGACCATAAATTTATCCGACGTACTATTTATTGCACCAATAAACCTAGTTATACCACCGAAGTATGTCTTTCTAAGAACAGATAAGATACGAAACGTCGTCGCGGGGTTAGGTTTTATGACCCCACTGTGGTCACCGCTCGTACTAATCGGGTAAACTCAACACTTTGCAAGTCTTGATTTTCCCTTAGGCAGTGTAATCATAAGAAAAATTAATGGAAAAAAAAAAACATTATTAAATTTAATTTTCGGCTAGGAAATTTTCAGTTAGAAATCTACTTTATACGGTTGAATATTGGGTTGGTTGAAAAGTTCGTAGCATTTTACAGTAGGCGGCATTTGAGCAAGGAATTTCGTTTCACACAAACGTCCGATTTTAGAATCAATTTTTATTCCGGAAGTAATATGCTTAGAAACGTGGAACATCTATACGATTCTGCCATCGGGTTACAAGGTTATGTATACGTTTACCATGAAAGTCTAAAGATTTGGACATCAAAAAATCTTTGAATACTTTTGCTGCATCATCGAAGCAAAAGAATGTCCTCTGGCTTAAAAGTTAAGATATTTGAAAAAATGGTGGTTAGTGGGCGAGAACTGATTTAGATATAGTGAATGTTAGAAAGTCTTGTATTCCAAGCCGCTGATCTTCCTCTGTTTCTATCCTCGAAACTAGTAACCAATCATTGTCATGAAGCTGAATATGACCTCGCCGATTAACCAGTGCCGGTTGCAATTGGTTTTAATGAATTTGAATTTCATTCAGAATCTGACAGTAAATTTTAACAGTAATTCTCTGGTTATGTTTAAGAAAGCGTAATGGATAACGCCAATGGCGTACCACCAGACAGTCACCCTAATTTTGTGTTGGTGAAATTACAGTTTGATAAATGTTCGTAACTTGTTGCGGGCCGGAGTGGTGTAGGTGAAAGTCCTAGGGAAAATAAATTGAAAGGTGCGTAAATGCATGCACGCCTGTGCGTTTCCCAATGGGAAAGCGTTTTCCACGATCGACATACATCTTCCCGTCTCTGAGCAAAAAAGGAAAAAAGAGGATGGTAGAGAATGTCACTGCCTATTTATAGTCCTGAGAGCGTCCTCTCGTAGCGAGGAGTCAACCCAACAAATTATGAAGCGATCTAGCCTATTGGATAAATTTCTCATTAAAAGTCAATATTGGATAAAGAACTTAATCATTCGAATTTCGCAGATGAAGCATCGAACACACTAAAAAAAAACGTTGACCTCTTCGACGTCCACTATTCATGCGGAAACCTTTTATCGAGTTTCTTCACGTTATCAATTAATTTGAGATTGTCCGATATTGTTGAAATGCTGCCATCCATTGTCTGAGGCATTTATCTGACACTTTGACGCTCTAACTCAATAATCTTCAAAGATAGTATCCTCACTGTGGATCTTCAGATACTCGTGTTGTACTCTCCAATCACAAGTTTCACAGTCACTCCATGTTGGCAGCAGTTTGAAGAGCATTATGACTTGCTTAAACTCATGCAAAAACAGTAAACTCATTTATTCTATTTTCATATTAAAGTTGGGGGTATATAATGTTTTTTTATTTATTTATTTATTTTTTTTTTACTAATGTTAACTCAACATAAGGCCAATGAACCGCTCAAGGTAGAGGGTTGCTGTCTGGAATTGCATTAGCATAAGAAAGACCAAGCGTTAAGAGTATAGAGATATTGATGAGGGAAAGGTTGCAGACAAGGAGAAGGCTTATATTTAACATCAGAAACAGGCGACTAAAGTTTCTGAGATATATTAGGAGGAAGGAGGGTCTGGAGTATCTGATACTCACTGGCCGAATACAGGGAAAAAGACACAAGGAAAAACAACGCATGATATACCTGACGAGCTTGATCAGCTAGATGACAGAACGTGGTCTGGGGGAGGAAGCGGAGGGGAGGAACTTGTTGAGAGCTGCAAGGGATACAGGGAGGTGGAGAGCCGTGATCGTCTACGTCCTGAAAGGACATGGCACATAAAAAGAAAAAAAAACTTTAGGTTGAACCGGAAACCCAATCCGAAACAGAAAACATGGGGTAAAAATCTACTCCTGTTCAAGACCGGGGAGGAGTGTGAACCGAAAGATAGATAGGGTTATGGTTAAATTCTGAAAGAGATTTAGATAAAATTAACAAAGTGGACATTTTTATTCATAGGAATGAGTAATATATATTTTATGCAACTATTATAATAATATATTAAAGCACAAAAGGTTTATTCCTAAATCGGGCATTATTTTACGTACAACCTAACATTTAACAAATAGACAAGGAATCAAATATCAAATACTAGCAGTAGAGCCCGGCGTTGCCCGGGGATGTAACAGTAAGAGATAGATCAAGTATCGATCATCACAAAGAATAAAAAATAAAATTGACGAAGATTATTGTTTAAGGTTGACGGACACGCATGTCTTAATTAGTTTTTGTTTTTTGTTTTTTTTTTTTTACGAATTGGTCAAACTCAAACACAAACAAAAACATTGTTTTCAATCGTTATGACTTATTATCTTTTGAATAGAATTTTATTATAAACAATTGTCTTGTAAATGGAATTTTTAAAGCATTCTGAATGTAAAAATAATGAAAAAAGTGTGCAAGACAATAAGACCTGCCAAAAAAAAGTGAAGTTTTGTAGAAATCGGTTGAAAAATGTAGGAAATCCGATCCCATGTATAAACGAGCACACACACACAAACAACCTGGGTTTTATAATAAGTATAACTCTATAAAAGTTGTCACCCTTTCATTCTGGGGACATAATCGTGTTTTATCGTATTTTCAAATTGATTTCGTGAAAAACAATTGTGCTTTTTCAATTTTTGGCACTGTCAGAACCACCGCAAGTTAATTTTACGAAAAGTCCTGTGAAATTTTGTTGAAATCGGTTGAAAAATGTAGGAAATCCGATCCAATATATAAACGTACAGACACACACACACACAATCTGCGTTTTATAATAAGTAAGATCTACATCAAATTAATAGTTTTTTTTCTATCAATAGCCGCAACAGCTATATCATTAATTAATAACTACTCACCATTGAAGGCGATAAAGCCACAAAGACTCAATGAATTATTGAGACGTAAAATATCTGAGAAAAAACACGTAGTTGGGTAAGAGGACAATAAAAGAACGAATATCAACAATAGGATGATAACGTTTGACAACTGAGTATAATTTTTAAATATCAAATTTAAATCGAATTCAAGGAGTAGAAAGACAGTTCCCAAAGCGAGAAATGCGACAAATATTTTAATATATTTTTTGTTTATTTTACGTTAATTTTATGTATACAACTTATTTGAGTAAGCATTCTGTTTTAATTAAACAGTATTAATTACACTTACCAGCCTTAATATTCGAGAAATCTCGTAAAAAAATATGCGTCTTCCGACAGGAATCGAACCATTTGACCTCACCTGCTGTTAACCGATTCAACCATAGTGGACTTCCTGTTTACCAAATTCAAATAACTGCTTATAAACACACATATTCAATGACCTTTCTCGATAATTCATTTCATCTTCGAAGCGTAACCTAACGTAAATAATGGCAATATATTATAAGTTATGGATTCAATCAGACAAATATTTTAATATATATAAACCGGATGTCATTTTTTAAAATTCAAAATTTCATCAATTACCAGCTGAGCTGACTAGACATAGCCGTAAATTCTATGCTAACAATTTATTCCCTCGCATTTCTAGTTTGTGGAAAGCCCTTCCGGTGCCATGATTTTCAGACAACTTTAATCTTTAAAAATTTAAATGCAATATCAATCGCTATCTACTGTCCACCTGATTAGTCATTTTTCTTTCAGGTCATCATTAATGTTTCTGTTCCTAAATCTTTCACGCACTGTAACACGTTATGTTTTAGTGTTGTTATTGCCTTGCTTGGGGATTTTCCGATTTTTAAATAAATAAGTGGTAGATAGATATTAAGAGACTGAAATATATAGATAGATAGATATTAACAACTGAAATAAATAGTTGGGGTGGCTGATACTTTAATATCCGACTAACGGTCGTCCGACATCGACTGAGTGACCAACTCCCTGAACGACGGTATTTAGTCACAAACGTGGGCTTCATGTGGCACAAGGCCGGTTTAACGTGGGATCTCCGAATCCCATATGATTCTATCCGTTTGAATCCGAACCGATAACATCTCCGAGACCGTGGTCTTGGGTCAAAAACTGTCCATTGAACCCGCATAAATGGGTTCAGAGTCAGTTTACCTCCCCCAATTTGTGAGAATCCGCTCTTCGGCGTAGCCTCTTTCAAAATTCCCCCCTCCAGGCAAAGTTCAGCCGATCAAAATAATCTTTTTTATATATATATATATATATATATATATATATATATATATATATATATATATATATTAAATAGAAGATGTTTTTCATAAACGTTTTTAGTTGTAATGTGGATTAGAAAAATATATATATATATATTGCTTTATTTTTTGCATTTTATTATTTTAAATAAAGCATTTTTTTCGCTCATTTTAAATCCACATTACAAAAAAAAACGTTTCTATCAGTTTTCTTTTTAATATAAATCTTTTTCTCGTTAGAACTATATAAATTTTTCTTACATATATATATATATATATATATATATATATAGATAGATATATATATATATATTTATAGATAGATAGATAGAGATAGATAAAAGAAAATATCTCATAAGTTAAATTAATTCAATATTTATATTTATTCGTCTTAAAATATTCTTTTTATATATTTATTATATTCTCTTTTTCCATAAACCTAATAATTTGCTACAAAATGGTTTGTTTACATAGAGTTTGTTTGTGGTCTATTTTCTATTCTTTGTTCTCAAAATACAAATGGCTGATACTGAAACAATATGGACGCTTAGCTATAAAAAATAGCTTTTGTTTAATTTGTTCAAATGACTCTAAAGGCGCCGGAATAATGGCTTTAGTGAGCCTGCTTGCAGAATTTTTAACAAGTTCTTTCCTCGATTTTTCTTTCATTTTTTTTTCTAACGATTAAATATTTTCATTATTTTCCAGAGCCATATTTTCCTTATTAAGATTCTGCTCTAATTATGTTCCATTTCCTATTTAATTTTTCTTTGATTTTTATTAATCATTCTGTTAAATTATTGGTTTTCTCTTCCGATTTGGGGCTATGTCTCTTTTGACAGCATTTTCTCTTCTTTTTTTCTCGTTTACTTTTTAATCAGGGATTTTGATTGCTGAACTGCCAAAATGGCTAGCTGGCTTTGTCTAGTTTTCTTTGTATTTCCCTTTAGTGAATCTTACAATCTCATTCATTCGTTCATACATTATTTGTTCCATTGCCTGTTTTTCAAGTTTCATTCCTTTGCCCCTATCTGTACTTCCTGATTCTGTTCTTCTTCACTTTGCTATTTGCCTGGAAGTTCAAAAATCAAGACGATCTTGAAATGGTGAATTACTTTCCACCCTGCAACCACTTTCCCCTTAGAAGAAACGTTGCTATTATCTCGCTATTTTGATTGAAAATTTCAGAACAGTAATATTTCATTGTTAATCCAGTTCAAACTTTATAGGACATCCCAGGGCGTGTGCACAAGGGTCGATTCATCCTCAATCCTTTCGTATTCCATTGGTAATTATTACATTCATAGACTTTGTCACATAAAATTTAACTTTAGGGATCAGATTCAATGTATTTCAATATCCAATTATAACTATTAACCACTTTATGTCTAGGAAAAACATTATCTATCCTACATATGCGAATAATATGCACTTCTTACGTTTTACATTTACGCACATAAAACAACCCCATTTAGTAAGCTCTACCAGGAATGACTCTTTGGCCTTGTATTGGATGAAAAATAGAATTAAAAAAATTTCGATTTAATATTTTTTTTATTAGATGATAATGATTTTCATTGAATAAAATGGATGTTTTTTGATGCGTCTACACATACAAACGAAGGAAAGACGACGACAGGATATATATATATATATATATATATATATATATATATATATATATATCTAAATATAAAAAATTAAAGTCACTATACAGTTATTTATAATAAAAACGCGTCGAAAAATGTGGCCTGCAGTTCAACCGTATCAGTTTTACTATAACAGCATTGTTATTAAATTTTAGAATTAATACAAAATGATAATAAATTTCTGGAAATTCTTTAGTCTTAATTCTTTTATTGCTATTTGGTAATTAACTGTATAATGACTTTTTGCCAAACCATATATATATATATATATATATATATATATATATATATATATATATTATATATTACTTCAAACGTTTTTATTGGGCATAAAACGTATCTGAAATAGACAATCACTAAATTTTCAAATTAATTCAATCTATGTATTACGTGTATCGGCTTGTACATTCGGTAAATCTTAGTAATGAAAAATTCGTCCCCTAATTAGGATCAAACCTGTATCTCACTTTGTAGTGGAAACCACTGTTTAGCCAAGTGTGCTTTACAATTCAGCCATGGAGAACTTTGCAGTAAGCAATGTTCTATTTCCCCTTTTTAAGGAACGGACATCCACCTCATTCAGACTATTTTTCCGAAAGCTTCATATCGGAAACGTAAACAAAGGAATTTCTAAAGAATTAACGGATTCATTTTGAATCCGATATTTTTATTACTTTGAAAGTTATTAGAGTGAATACCTCGTATTTGAAATAGACGCCCCTCTTTTGTATATTTAATAATCAGGTGCGTATTGCATCAATGGACGTTTTGGCACACCTTTTAATCGAAAAAATGCGTGAAGATAGTTTAAAAATTTTTTTTTTGCAAAATAGTGTTTCATGACTTCCTAAATGACAGTCATACTGGGGTAACGATTTTATTAATGAATGAAATAGAGAAGAAGAAACTGAAGGAATTTTATGATGCACAGAAGGAAATAATAAAGAAGCAGAACAAAAAAAATAATTATTTGACGTCGTCCCCTGGTCGCAGCGCCAACTGTGACGTTCTATCCTGGTCTACCACGGCACCAACTGTGACGTCCCCAAACAGCACCAATTGTGACGTCCTCGCCGCGGCGCCAGCTGTTCGCTCCTCGCTGCTCCGTTCGGGTGTCGCTGCTCCAAACGTGACGTCCGCCTGTCGCGTCAGTCGTGTTGTCTCGTCCTGTGACGACCAACTGGCTTGGTATCGGTCGCGGCACCCAAATGTGACGTTCTAACCTTTTGGTGATTCGGGTGGGAATCTGGTTAGATTTGATATCAGCCTCGTCGTTCCCAACTCGCTTCCAACGCCTGGTTACCAAAGGTAACTGCATTGATCTCCAGTCTGCCTACCCACGTTGTGAATTGATCTTAGGCCAGACGAGATCAATCAGTGGTTGGGGCCGTAATGCAAATTGAGTTCAACGGGGGTGACACCACACAAATATGCATAAAAGAAAATAAAATGAAAACTCAAAAGTTCAAAGTATCAAAGAAAAAGGATACAAACTTTATGTCTAGTTGTTCGATACATAGGACTGCGTCTATCTCCCGACCCGTTCTATGGATTGTGACACGTTGTTTTCCGTTAGGCGAGTTTTAACGCTTCAAGTTGTTTGCTCTTTAAGAAATTGGTTTTTTTTTTTGTGTGTCTTCGGACGAAAGTCGAAAAAACTTATTTTGGTGGTCTGGATCTAAGTCGCTCTTCAAAATAATTGTTCTTGGATTGAAGAGGAGTCCGGAATTTGCGTGAATCTTGGTCAGTCTGCTATCTGCGAGGCGGAACCAACTTCCACTGCGAAACTTCGAACTCTGCTGGAACTCCAGGAACTCTGAACTGGAACTGATTTCTGCTTTCGCTGCGGCTTTCGCTTATATGGACGCGCCGACCAAAACCGGGGTGGGTTTGTCGGCGTCGGGGGTTCCTCGATAATTCTAAATACATATCCACCTCTTTTTTTTTTGGTTAGAATTTTCCACTTTTTTTCCATTTTTGGAGTCTTTTTCTTCCTCCCACCTTCTCACCATACTTCAGAGGGGGCGTGAACTGCCCTCCCCACTTCTTCGTAGCAGCTTCTCATACCTATCCTCTGGATGGGCGGCGACAGCCTCCTTCTTCGTGCGTCACGTGATCACCACTCGACCAATGATGTCTTAGTCGGGCGTGGACGAATCCGCGGCTTTGTTTCAGGAAAAAAAAATATCTTGCTTAACTAAAAAAAAATTATCTTTTTTTTTTCCTTTTTTTTCCTCTTAATCGCAGTTATCATTTTTTCTGGCCGCAAACAGGACAATACGAACAATGGTGGTCATAACTCTTGTTCTACACCTGGTTTTTGTCAGTCATCTTATCGCTAATTATCAGAATGGGTGGTCTTTTTAAAAAAAGAAAAATATCTCCAACGTCGCCCCGAAAAAGAAAAAAAACATTTCTAAGGTTCCCATTCATTTTTTTTCGGTACATATTTCTGATAACATAATTTTATTATCGCAGGCTAAAGATGTTCCGTCGAAAGAAATCGGTCAGTCGCACATCGTGTGCGGCTTTTGACACAATTAATTTTTCATATCTATCCAAAGCCCTTTAGTTCACCTGTTTTTTGTCAATTATCAAAATAACATTTTCATTTGATTTTTTTTTTCTAGTCTGTCTGTTTTGATAATCAGATGTTTTCCCGCACCAGCAGTTTGTTTATGCATCCCAGATAACACAGCCGTCGCCAAAACACATCTGATTCCTTTATCCACTTTTTAGAATTTCCCTGTCATTGTAATGACACTCTTCGCCATTTGTTACTTATCAAAATATCCTTTATCCATTGTCTCTTAGCCGTGGTGTTCTGCTTATCATCCACGTTTTGGGTCTCGCCTTCTTTTTTTCTTTTTCCTTTCTTTCTTTCTTTTTTTTCTGCCTCGGTAAATGGTGCCACATATTGTATCTGAAATGGATTGTTTATTTACAAATATATATTTAATATTTTTTTATATATATATATATTAAAATACATTAAAATAACTAAAACAATATTTTGACATAATGATTTTAAAATATCATTTGAATAATAGATGGATATAACATATTTAATCTCCAAAAAAATATATGAATGTCTTAATTACAAAATTGGAGCATGTAGCATTTCTTAGGATAAAAATTTGTTTTCTTGAAATTGAATTAAATCATAAAAAAAAAATACAAAATTGAAAAAAATAAATTTTTAATTCAAATATAAAAAAAGAAATTTTTTTTATTTTTTTTATTTGATTTTTCCCACACAATTTTATATAAATATCTTAGTTATGTCGATTTATTGATAAATTAGCAAAAAATACCTAAATATTATAGATTTTTATATAATTTAATACTGATTAAATTTAAAATCAGTGATTGACATGAATTCTGCTTAAAAAGTAAAAAAAAAACAGTGGGCAAAAAAAATTTAAAAAAAATAAATCAAATATCTTTATATAGAATTGGATTTCATTTAAAAATATATCATATTTATATTGTATGGTAAATAACGAATATATTTTTTTAAATATATCAAATTTAAATCACACTGAAAATATATATATATATATATATATATATAAAATATATAATATAAATAGATATATATATATATATATATAAATATATGAAGACAATTTTTAAGAATTTAAAAAAATACGATTAAATTGGTTTTATTTTTATTAAGACCCAAAATAATATATATATATATATATATATATATATAATATATATATAAAATATTTAAACATTAAAAGAAATTTGGTATTTAAAAAATATTGATTCCTCCAAAATAAAAAAAAATTTTTGCATATTTTTTTTCTTTTTTTTTGAAAAATTAGACATTTTCAATATTTTTTAAAATTTTTAATTTAAAAAAAATATATATATATATATATATATATATATATAAATATTTATTTATAAATTCAATTTTGGTTTAATATATGTATCAATATATTAAAAAAAATTTTTATAAAAAATATTTTATTAAAAGCTATTTATAAATATATATATATATATATATATATATATATATATATATATATTTTGTATACTTGAATATTTTTATTTTTGCATTAAAAATATTTTATTATATAAATATATTTTTATTAAATATTTTTTATTATATATATTTATATACGAATAATATTTTTATATTTTTAATTAAATATATATATTTTATTTTACACTTAAAAAATATTTTTTTAAAAATATATATATATTTATATCATATATAAAAATATTTTTTTATATATATATATATATATATATATATATATTTATTAAATTAATTTTAAATAAAATATCATATTATATTAATATATATATATATTATATATTTTTTTATTATTTAAATATTATTTATGATATTTTATATATATATATATATATATATATATATATATATATATATAAATATATTATTACTATATAGACTAATGCAAAGGTTAATTTTTTAATGAATAAATATCCATTTTAAAATAATAAACATAGTATATAAATACCTCAGATTACGTTAATTAATTTCGTTTTATCTCATTCAATTTATTTAAATTATTTATGAGTTTGATTTTTAAATTTTTTTATAAAATTTAACATCAAACTCAGTACTGTTTATTTTCAAATATATATCTCCTATAATAAATCGATATTTAAAATAAAAATATAAATATTTATATATGTCCGTCTTATTTATATATAGAAAAATATTGATCTCAACATCTAATTAAATACCTAAGATTTTTTATATATATATCGGGGTTTAAAAATAAGTAAATAAAATGTAACCAATATAAAACAGAAATTTATATAAAAGAAATCATTTTCATTAATAAATTTATATAGGTTTTTTCTCACATATTTGAATTATTAATATTGTATTTATTTAAATATTTTTAGTTTATTTATTTATAAAGTTGTATTTATAAATATTGATATTTTTTTTATATATATATATTTATATATATATATATATATATATATATATATATATATATATAAATATATTTATATTTAAATTTATGATATAATAACATTATAAATGAAACTTTTCAATTTTCTATTATGCCTTCCGGTTTTGAGTCCGGCAATGCACAAAGAAACACATTTTCAAAATCCTTATTATTTGATAACTCATATAATTATTTTCGGCATTTATTTAAAAAAAAATTACAAAATATAAATTAAGTTTCTAAATTTCCTTATTTTATTTGAAATATTTATATAATATATTATATATATATATAAATTTTTATGCATATCGTAAATATTTAAATATTCGCCTATTCCATAATACCTATAAATATTATATATTTCATATAAATGAAGAACAAAATTGTATTTTTATATTAATTTTTATTTGGCATGAATTTTCATGTATGGATTTATTATATTAAAAACCCGGAATATTAACGAAACTTTTATATATTTTTTCATCGTTTGACTTATTCATCAAATATATCGTCCAAAATTGAGCTGCCTATTCTGTAAAGCTTTTTTTTTAATCAATTTTACGGAATGCTCATTATCAAAACCTGAACCCTTTCACGGACATTTAAACTGAACTTTGTTTAATTTTTTTTAGCCATCAATTACTTAAAATAATTCTATAAATATTTATATATAATATATTATCTAATGTTCTTCTATCCGGTCAATATCCCAAAAATGATTAACTGCCAATGTTTACTTTCTTTTTGTTTGTTCATGTTCCTTTAATCGAAACACTACTTTTGTATATTACGTAAATAAATATTGTATTGATTTTAGCTTGTCGTTTTGTTGTCCGCCTGTCAGATTCACGTCTTTTATTTTTAGATGTTAAAAAAAACCTGATTCATCAAAGCCATTTTTATTTTCCTTTCCATGGGGTCAACTACAAACCAGATATGTTTTAATTAAAATTTAAATTATATAATAATATATATAGTATCTACTGATAATCTGAATATTTCTTGTGATGAAAATCCTATTTATATATATGTAATGAGGAATAATATATATTTATTATATTATTTATTATAAAAAATATTTATATTTTAGACATTTTAAAATTAAAATTTATAAAATATTTGATATATATATATATATATATATATATATATATATATATATATATATATATATATATGTGTGTGTGTGATGTGTGTGTGTATTAATTGTTTTTTTAAAAAATATATATATATATATAATTACTTTTCTCGTTAGGTAAATAATCCAAAGTTCTTAATTATTTTAGTAATTAATTTTTAAAAATAATGCTCGATAATTAAGTTTAGCATAAATATATATATTTATTTAATTAAAATTGATTCCAAAACAAAGAAGAAGGAAAATCTTTCAAAATTGGTTTTGATGAAAATAAATTTAAAAAAATATTTTTAACCATTTATAAAAAGCCTAATGCAACAACAGAAATATGGTATATAAACAGAAAAATAAAAATAACTGATAAATTAAAAATTAGCGATAAACAGGTAAAACTTGCATAAACTTTTAAAAAAATGAGAAAACTGCACATTATTAATAAATAAATAATAATAATCTATTAAACAATAGACATGAGTTAACGGTTTTTTTATTCATCATCAAATTTTTGGTTTGAATAATTAGCTAAAAAAAGCATACAATATAATAACTTTTTATAATCCATAGCCCAAATAAATAGTTTAAATACCCTACAAAAAACAATAAATCCATATGAAGTCGTCAAAAACAAATTATTACGGCAAAAACAAACGTTTTATATGCACAAATCCCTTTCATAAAAAAAATTCTGGATAAAATAAAAATAAATAAATCTCCATAGACATGCAAACCAGACTAGGGTTAATACATCTTCCGTTTCAAATTTAGACACCCCCACCTTTCCCTGACTTGACATCTATGAAAGTAACTCTATACTGATAGTTATTATTAACACCCAACACACGCTTACCCAATTTAAACAATTCGCTCTAGCTGTTACCATGGAAATTTTGATTTCAATTATTAAAACACGTAAATTTCAGAAATACGTTATTCAAAAAAAAATTTCGCTTGAAGATGGAACAGAGCTCACTTTAACTCAATTTAATTCAAATAAATATATTGAAGTTTTCAGCTCTTGTTTTGAAAAACATGAGACCTCTTATGTCGCGAGTTGGAATCATATTTTTAAATAAATAATTATATATATATATATATATTTATATATATATATATTTTTTTTTGTGTAAAATAATAAATAAAATAAATAAGAACTTTGGATTATTTACCTAACCAGTTCTTTCCTATTTTCGATATATTTTCAAGAATATAAGATTTGGATTTATTATTATAATGATTTGTAATGGAAATTTAAAAAAATGTTTGGATAAATATTATTTTTGGAAATTATCGCTACCATTCAAAATTTATATAATATATCCATATATATATATATATATTCTTGAAACCAGATGGAGATAATGACAAAGGGTTTCCCGATTTTTGTGCATTATGATTATAAAATAACACAATTCCCAGAATACGATATTGAATTTAATAAATTAAATTGTATGAATCAAAGACTGTGAAAAAATCACTCATCAATGTTTAAATCCGGAAATTTTTCATGACCCTCTACTGCAATGTGTAAAAAACGCATCATCATGGGAGGAACGTGTCCTTTCACGCATATGATTTGCAAATATTAATATCCTCAACTAAAAATCTGCGCCTTTTCCAAGAATTCCCATCAATTTTGCGTTCAACGCTGTTGACGATTCAAAAAACAATGCTCCATTTTCGAATTTTTCTTTATAGCTTTAATCGTTCCCGAAATTCATGATAGTAGATAATGATAACAATCATATGTTGAAAAAAAAAATAAAAAAAAAAAATATAAATACGAAAATAACAATTTTGTAAAATAAAAAATACACACACAAAATTTAATTTTACATTTTGACTATATATTTTGACGATATATATAATTAAATAAATATTTAAAAATATATATATATATATATATGTTTGAAATATTTTAATAATGAAGTTCATTCCATTGCATTTACATACGTTTTAATAAATTGGGAAATTAAAAAATCTCATCCATATCCACATTTATTGGTAATATAACACTGGTATTTTTTTTTGGGTTTTAATCAAATACTAAATGATTTATCAAAAGGTATATAAATGTCTACTCAATCAGCACAAACACACATAAAGATAAATTGGATCGTTTGATTGTCTCGATGATCCTGTCTGCTTTAAAAAATATGATTATTTTAAATATCTTTAAATTTAAAACTATTAATATGGGTATATATATATATATATATATATATATATATAACGTACTATATTTTCAAAAAAAAAGTTTTTAATCCATTTTACTTTTCCTCAATATTTATATATCCGGATAATCGATATATATAAATATATATTATTTAATAAAGGAAAATTATAAAATATATATTTATTTTATTTCTATAAGCCTGAATATATTTAAATAAATTTTTCATATATATATATATATATATATAAAAGACATCAGAATGGTTGATGAATATATATATATATATATATATATATATATATATATATATATATATATTTTTATATTCAACATCATCATCATGTAAATAAGATGTAAATTATAAGTCACAAATAAGAAAAGGATCAAAATATGTTTTTTTGTATCCGAAATAACAAATTTATAATGATAATTTTTAATGGAAATTAAAATCAGATTATATCTGACCTATTGAATTTTGAACACTCTTTTAGAATAGTAATTGTTGGTTATTTTATCAAAATCCGTATTTCCAATCATAATATATTGTTTATATATATATATATATATATATATATATATATATATATATATATATATATATATAAATAAAAAAGTTGAATTTTTTTAAACATCCCTTTTCAATTTTTCATCCGTCCCATTTTAAACAAGATGCCACTGAGACAAATTGATTTTTTACCAAAACTGTAAGTATAAAACCATTGTTGATTTTTTTTTAAAAAAAAGAAAGTTATTTCTACAATCGAAATCAGTTTAATAATAATATTTAAGTAATAAAATTGCTCCTTTTCAAAAATATAAAATTGTTTAACAGATAAAAAAATTTTTAATATACCAAATTAAAAATGAACATTTAAAATTAAAAATATTGAAATAAACTAAAAATTTGTTATTTTTTTAAACAAAAATATGCAAAATATTTTTCAAGTGCATTTTCAGATAAATTATTTAAATTTTAAAAACGCCTTTCGTTAATTAATTTAACTTCTTTTTAAGAACTTTCCAATTTGTTGAAAAATTTTCTAAAATGTTTTTTTTGTAGTAAATTTTCTGTTAGAAATGGAATTATAGATCAAATAAAATGCATCTATTCAATATCCTTTAATAGCGGGTTTGGATTCTCTTTTTTATTTATTTGAAAATTTGATAATTTAAATGTAATTTATATTTAAATCTTCATTCATTCAATTTTTATATTGTAAAAAACATTGACATATCGTTTTTTTTTTTCATCAAAATGTGTAAAATAAAATTTTAAAATATTCGCATCGATATATATATTGACTGTTTATAAAACTAAAATTCTAATAAAATTAAAATATATAGAAATTTATATATATATATATATATATATTTATATATATATATATATATATATATATATATATATATATATATAAATAAAGAAATTTATATTAAAAGAACAAAATTTTCTTTCAAAAATTCTTCACACAGACACATTTTTGATATATATATATATATATATATATATATATATATATATATATATATATATATATATATATATATATATATATATAGATTTTTTTTTAAAAATGATTATTTTTTTATTTTTTTAATTTATGAATATATTTTTTCAGATATGATAATGATTCTGAATTCTCATGAAATCTTTTTTAATTATAAAATAATTTTTTTTAATTTTTTTTTGAAATTGTTTTATATTAAATTAATATTTTTAAAGAACGAAGTTGATTTAAAATCAGTAAATTTCATATTTTAATTTAACCATAACATAGAATGCGACACCAAATAAAACACTGGCAGTTATATTTTCCAAAATTTAAAGAGAATTAAAATAGGCAAGTATCGCTACAAATGGATATTACTCAAACAGATAATATCGTGTCTATCATAAATATATTATGTAAGAATATTTGTTGAAATTCCGTATATGAAGAAGAATTGGTCCGTCTGTGTTCTACGGAATGATAATTAAGAAATTTTGTGGAAAAAACATGTTCCGTTTAAAGTTTACAGAAAACTTTAAACAAATTGTCGGAATATAGGACTGATTGTCCATATTGTCTCCTCTATGCCATTTCTAACTTTAAAAATAACGGTATATTTGTCTCCATATGCATTAACAACTAATCCAACAATCAATACATATGTAAAAAAATAATTTTTATATTTAAGTATAATGATTCATTAAAATTTCGATTTATATATATATAAAAAAAACATTTTGCAAAATTTTCCCGTATGCAAAATCAGATTAAGCTTTTTATTGCTTTGAACTGGCGGTTACATGTTAAATTTAAAAAAACACACGAAATTTAAAACATTAAAGAAATTTTTAAAATATGTGGATTTTAGAATAATCTGGTTATATATATATTATTTCTATTTTTTTCATATAATAAGACCATTTTTATTAGTTTGCCTTTCTGGCGTCTACTTTTTTAAACAGAAAATGATACGGAGGACCATAATGCACTTATTGGTTAACCAATAATAAATTTTCGCCAAAGATGTTGTGTCAAAATCAAAGAGAATATTTTGAATAACGTAGCCAATACTTTCTTTAAACGTGACAGAACATATTTAATTTATTCTATTCACAATAAGATAAATATTTTCCATGTTCGGAAATTAAATAAATATTTATCTGATTATCACAATACCATCGTTACACGCCATCCGACACATACAATTATATAAGTAAAAAAAAAATAACCGAAAAAATTTTCATATTTATTTATTTTTTTTTTTTTCATATTTTTATACTATTTAAATTATTTATATAAACAAAACTATATTCTCGTAAAATTTCAACAGATCTCAATTGCAAGATATAACGAACATTCTTTGTTTAAGTTCATATTTGTTTTATGATTATCCAAATGTGATATAAACGTGAAAATTTTTAATCGATTTTTTTAGCAAAAAATATTTATATATCCTTATATATAAATTAAATCAAAAATCAAGACACTTTGTCATTTTGTCATAAATATAATAATTTATTTATATATCGATTTTTTCATGTATATTTTTTTAAAAAAATTTCTCTGATTTATTCTTTTGAGACTTTTCGAAATTAAAAGTGACATTTGTTTTGGCCAGATGAGGTCAACTGATGATTTTCTTTGAATGTTCAGGAATTTGTTTGTGTTTTCAATAAAAATGTATTGAAAATGTACATTCGTTTTGTTTATTTTAAATTTAAATCTGCATCAAATTTTCCCCAAGGAATTTTAAACTCAACGTTCATTCTGATTAACAAGACTGTTCTTCTTTGATAAATCTAAAATTTTTATATATTCTTAATTTTTTTCATCAAATGTTTTTGCAATTGTATATTTGGGTTTTTTCGTTAAAACAACTTTTTTTTACATTTTTTGGTTCCTTTTTTATTTAGATTTTTTTTAGTATATTATATATTTTTTTCGGTTCTGAGATAAATAATAAGGCATAATAACATCAAATATTTATATATGATTGAAGGCAAAAAAGGCAAAAATTTGTATTAATCAATTGTGACACTATTTGGGTTTTAGAAAGAAAGAAAAAAAAAAAAAAGGCGAGAATTAAATTTAGGTGATAAGAAGCCATCACGAAAAGGACACTAAGCGATGTTATTTTTTTTAACAAAGAAAAAGTGGTAAAATTTTATTTCCATTGTCGAGAAAGTAAATACTGGATTTAATCTGATTTATGTTACATTACGGAGAATAAACGATAGCCAATCTGCCCATGGCAATGGTGAAAATTCCAGGTTGGTCAAATGACCTGCGAAACAGAATTCTAAAGAGATAAAAATTAATTAAGGTGCGCTGACCGAAAAAAAAATGTCCGGACCAACCAGAGAATTACAAAAAAAAGAAAAGAAAAAGAGCCATTAGCTATCTACGAAATATCATTTTGGAAAAGACATCTGTTTATTGTCAGGGCTGGCTATGATAGGAAAAACTATTTTATCGGAACAGTTAATTAGCGCCAGAATGCAAATACGTCTAATTGACCACCCACTTGTTTGGCGAAGGTCCCGGTGATAAATTCCAGGTGACATTCAGATAAGATAAGATTAAGACCAAGGGAGTTCGTTGTCGGGCAGAAGAAAAAAAGAAAAGAAAGAAAAAAAAAAAAAAAAAAAAAAGATTTTTTTTTTCTTTGAGCAAGATTTTTAAACCGAGGCTAGTCTGGCCACACCCACGCCGCTGAGCGCCCATTGGCTGAATGGTGGCGTGAGCGTTAGGCGAAGGTAATCATGTGAAGAAGGAGGGGAGGCCTGTTGACGCCCCATTGAAGGGATAGGTGTGAGATGCCACTGTGAGAGAGAGGGGAAACCCGTTGACACCCTCTGAGGGTATGGTGAGAGATACCAATATGAGAACAGAAGAAGGTGGGAGGACGAAAAGACTTCCAAAATGGAAAATAATAAATTTTCCTGACCGAAAACAAAGAAGTGGATTGTGGATTTAGAATTATCAAGGAACCTCAAACCCCGACAAGCCCACCCCGGTTTTGGTCGGCGTCCATATAAGCAGAGTCGCAGCGAGTGAAAAGCAGTTGAGTTCGTTAGTTCGAGTTGAGTTCGCAGTTGAGTTGAGTTTGCAGTTGGAGCCTGCCCACCTCGCAGATACCTGACTGAAAGATTCCACGCAAATTCCGAACTCAACTTCTAACCAAGAACAATTTATTTTTGAAGAACGACTTAGACTCACACCACCAAAACAAGTTTTACGAATATCGCCTGAAGATACACCAAGAACCAGTTTCTTAAAACAACTTACAATGTTAAGACTCGCCTAACAAAAACAAAGTGTTACGAATCCATATAGCGGGTTGGGACGAAGAAGCAGTCCTGTATTCAGAAACCAGATATAAAATATTGTTATCCTTTTTTTTTTTTTTTTGAACTTTTCGAGTTATTATTTTATTTTCTTTTACATATACTTGTGCGGTATTACCCTTGTTCGGACTCGACTTGCATTACGGCCCGGCGACTGATTGATTTCGTCTACCTAAGATCAAATCACAACGTGAGTAGGTTAGACTATAAATCAAAACAGTTACTTCGGTAACCAGACGCTGGAGGCGAGCTGGGAACGACAAGGCTGATACCGAATCTAACCAGATTCCCATCCGAATCAGCAAAAGGTTAGAACGTCACATTTGGTGCCGCGACCAATACCAAGTCACATTGGTCGTCACAAGACAGGATAGGACGGCGACGGCGCAGCGACAGACGGACGTCACGTGATACGAACTGGCGAGTCTGACGATTTTGAATCAAGCACAGGAACGCAGCCATGCTGCTAGTAATAATTAAAAGAATTTATTAGTTTTTCATTTTAATTTTGGTTTGTGAGTAAAATCGTGTCTCGTACGCTGATTAATTGTCTGTATAAATAAATCCATTTATTCATCGACGTTGTAATTTTGAAAGCCATTTTTACAATGTGTTTGATAAATATTAGATCATCTTTGATAGAAAATTATTGTGGAGAAACAGATTAATCTTACATGGTTGACAGGACATCGGCGATTGGGATGTACTTCTTGCGTTGTTGGAAGTGTACGAGGAGGCGCCATTATCACTATCATAGAAGAGAAGGTGTACAATGACGGGTTTATTGATAATTCAGCATTTTTAGTTTCAGAGAAACGTACCAAACTTGGCTAACCCTTTTTTGTTTTGTTTCAAATGTTTTCATTAGATTTTATATTTACCATAAGCTCCTTCATAAAATCCAAAAATGAATCAGCAATATACTCCGTCATTATATGGCAACTCGGCTTCAGCCAATTTCCCACCGTAAGGTTGTCACTCTCTGTCTTTTCTATAAATACTTTCATGATAATTATATATATATATATATATATATATATATATATATATATATATATATATATATATTCATTATATATATATTTATTAAAAATAAATTCGCTTAAATTTTTATTGATTTAAACGCTGCTGTGCATTAACAGCTTACAGGTAGACTACACGACTGACGCCAATTCAAACAGATTTCGATCCTAGCTAGAGGCAATCGGACATCTAGTTTTACTAGCTTCAAACAGTGAAATAGCCTGTCTGTTTCTAACGTCATATATATATATATATATATTTAAAGACAAAAAAGACGGACAACTAGTTATAATTTTATTAGACAGTAGATTAAGTGTTTAAATTTTTTTCTAAAATTATTATATATATATATATATATATATATATATATATATATATAATATATATATATATTATATATTTAGAGAATAAAGAGAGATTTATTACTAATGGTATACAAACGCGTGCACTCACGCGCACATTTTTTTCATGGTTACATCAGTTTCTAATCTTTTTTTTAGATTGGCATTTTGTACAAACACCCTTTGAAAATGAAATTGTATTGACCTGATTATATAACATTCTAAAAGGTAATGAAGAAGACAATATGTGAGATCCCTGTATCACGATATATCATTTATTCTGCAACCGTAACATGGAGGGCTGAATGGAAATAGTTGATGCGCGCAAACAAAGTTATAGATACCAAACACTTTCCAAGCATTTCAATGTTCCTTGCTCGACAATTCGTAGTATTATCAAGAAGTAAAGTGAAACTCATTGTGTTGAGAATAAATAAAGGACTGGCAAAAAACGAGGAAGAATAGAAAGGAAAATTGTTAGAGATGTGTTGAATTATCCTTACTTTACAACAAAGGACATTGTCAATTTTGTTAAGGCATCAGGTTTGAATGTATCGACGAAGACAGTAACGAGATGCTTTCATTGAGCAGGACTTCAAGCATATCGCACTAGAAAATCTAACTTGCTTTAGGCTAAACAACTAAAATGCAGATAGGCTTATGCTAGAAGTCATCTAGAACATGGAGGTAAATAATGGAATTCGGTTTTATGGTCAGATGAAAGAAACTAGAATTATTTGGCCACAAGAACTCTCTTTACACTATTTACATTGTTCGGACTATCGTCCTCATTTTTGT
>CAHIKZ030001297.1:0-90000 GCA_903632075.3 Acanthosepion pharaonis | reverse complement strand
AATTTTTTCCTTCATGTATATAAATTATGTAGAAATTGTCCGATTGTTCTCCTTGTCCAAGCGCTTTTGGTTTTTATTTTAGCCATTGTCAAGGGTGATTTTATTTTTACTGTTTAACTAGGTGTATGAATTTTTTAGCCATGTATTTAGCATTAAAGGGATGTTATTTTCCAAACTCGATCAGCACATTGTGGCCGTGTTCGTAGTTGACGTTATTGAGTACCGGCGTTTTCTTTTTTTTTATTCATAATGCTTCCATTATTTTTAGCCCTTTCTTAGGATAAGGCTATTAATATTACCAATATATATACAGTGTTAATAAAAAATTATCGGCCTGACCCACATGCTCAAATTCAGCTCGTAAGATAGCTGATCAGGACGAAAGCTTTTCAAACACCGACTATTTCTATCTCTGTGTTTGTTTGTCTGCGTGTGTGCGTGTATATATATATATATATATATATATATATATATAGATAGATAAATCTAGTGAGCCAGACAAACCTACCCAGGTTTCACCTAAGCTCTTTAGTTAGTTAATTGTTTACTTGTGTCGGGTTTTTTTCTTTGGGCTTTAAACCTGTATCAGGCTTTCATGTTTCTAGCTCTTTCTTTTTTTAAACCATTTTTTTCCTTCGAGATTGATTTGATTATTGGCAAATCAAAAATTCGAAGGTTTTTCGAGACGAGTATAGTTATATATATATATATATATATATATATATATATATATATATATATGAAGAAAAATATACGGAAAAAAAACAAACAAAAATCCTAATATCCGTATATTTTTCTTCATACTGTCGGATGTATATCCATATATTTGCATATCTATCTATCTATCTATCTATCTATCTATATATATATATATATATATATATATATATATATGTAGAGAGAGAGAGAGTGAGAGAGAGAAACAGACGGACAGAGACAGAAACAGAGACAGATACACAAACAGAGAGTCAGAGGTACAGAGAGACAGAGACACAGAGAGACAGAGACACAGAGAGACAGAGAGCGTGACGAAAAAATGTAAGAATGCTGGAAAAATTAAATAAGATATAAAATCAGCCAACGTATATTTCTTTCTGTTCCACGAGTTGTAATTGTTTGCAAGTTTACATCGCTAGAACACTTACGGCTGTGTAGTGAGTTCGATCCTCACTAGATACCTCCTACTTTCGGCCTTGTGCCACATCTAAGCTACACTTCGAAAATCGCCATGTTATAAGTGAGTATGCAATTTGCATTTCTCTGTTAACTTGAAAACGGTAAAAAAAAAAACCTCTCTTTTGGCTTCTTGTATTTTCAATTCAATTAATTTTTAGCTCCAAAATAAGAAAGACACCAAAACAAAACTGACAAGACCATGTTTCCTTCTTCCTTGTTTTTGTGCTCAGCCCGATTCGTTAATCATTGTGTCACGTGCACTGAAGCACACATCCTCTGTCACTCAATTTCTGTCAATGCGCCCGATCAGCTGAACTTAACTACACAACCCGTATATATTAAATGGTTGTGCCAGCATTATTATTATTGTAATGGCGCTGTTTCAGTTGCCGTTAGACATTATTGCCATTAAAAATATTGCCATTGTTACAATCTTTTTTTTTTTTTGTTGTTTCTTTTTGGTGGGGTTTCTTTGCGGGAGATAAACTGATGGTAAAGACCACTATCGATACTGCAGAATTTTATTCGGGATTCCTGCTGATTTGTCTTTAGACATGTTGGTTTTTGAACAGCTTCAACTATTCTCTAGATTTTTCTTTTACTTCCCTGAGACTATTTCAGAATAACGACAAGAGGCCGCTTTATAAAAGGAACACGTAAGAACCTCATTCATATTCATGGCAATAGAAGTAAAATTATTTCAACGTGTTTTATCTATCTATCTATCTATCTATCTATCTATCTATCACAATATCTTAAACTCTCGATCTCTCTATATATATCACTATACGTTAATCTCTCTCTCTCTCTCTCTCTCTGTTCCCTGTCTCTATTCTATCACAATATGTTCATTTCTCTCTACATCCCCCCATATTATATATATATATATATATATATATATATATATATATATATATATATAAAGCAAATAATATGGATATAAATCCTTTCAATGTATGAAAAAAAAATAGAAAAATGTAAATCTGAATATGCATTTATGTAGTATTAAATAGACCGAAACGTCCGACGTCGAATTTATTTTAACATTAATACTACATAAATGCATATTCAGATTTTTGTTTTTTCTGTATTTTTCTTTCATATATATATATATACACACACACACACATATATATATATATATATATATATATATAACAGTGGAGAACTTTCAGTGGGAAATTAGCAGGAGATAACTGATAACTGACATCCATCAAACATGACACGTGGAATTAGAACAGTCTACCCCAGTGAGCGAAATAAATAGTTCAGTTCGAAATTCCAACCACCTGAAGAAGGCCGGAGCGTACAACGGCCGAAAGGTTGTGATAAATATGGCGACAAAGATGAGGACAATAGTCCGAATATATATATATATATATATATATATATATATATATATATATATATATATAATTAATTTAAGCAGCAGTCCCTCTGTTATAAATGTTTTGTTAAAGACGACTGACAAGGTATTGCGCTGAAGCGTTTTACTTAATTTTTCCTGTGTTCCTACAAGTGTTTTCTTTCCTGGACACAAACCGTGCAGAAGTTTTGAATCTTCAAGAGCATTCGGCTATACTTTTAGCCATTATTAAGGATTATTTCATTTTACTTTTAACTGAATGTATGGGTTGTGTTGTGTATGTGTCTAGAATTATAGGAATTTTTTTTTAATTTTCCAAACACGGTCAGCATATAGAGGCCGTTTTCAGAGTTAATAGTCTCGTAGCTTTCTTTTTTTTATTTTTAAGGTTTTCAATATCTTTATCTTATTTTCCTTATGGATGAGGTTATTCTGCTCGTATATTCTGCAAGTAAGTTTCAGACAATGTTTGGTAGGTTTTTGTGTGTGTTTAAATGAGTTTTAATGCAACTATGGTCGGACAGGTTTAAGGTAAGTCGACAGGATATGCATGTAGTAGTGTGACCGATGTAATTATTTCTGAGTTTGGTTTGATCAGGAACACAGTTCCGTTTAATGGTAGTTTTTGATTTTGTGCTGTTATTTTCGAGGATAAGTTTAGCATTTTTAAATTTTTTGTAACAGATAATTAATTTAATTTTCTTGTTCGGGTCGACTGTGATAGTGTCAACCTTTAGCATATTTCTAAGTGAAAATTCATCTTGTTTATAATTGGTGCGTATTTGACTTTTGTAGAAGATTTTAGTGTATTTTCAGTATAGTTATGAGTTACTTTGGAAAGAAACGGTCGATGAGGTTCTTAGAAGAACCATTGCATTATTGAGCACTTTAAGGAAGAGTAGTGTGGAAGATGAATTCTATTGTATTTTTATATATATATATATATATATATATATATATATATATATATATATTTTATATTTTATATATATATATATATATATATATATATATATATTTGTTTTATGTGAAATGTGTATATATATATATGTATATACATATATGTATATATTTGTATATATATATGTATATATATATATATATATATATATATATATATATATATATATATATATATATATATATATTGTTTTATGCGAGATGTGTGTATATATATTCGTCTGATTCGTAAAGGCGAACAGGGTCCAGCAGCGGGTCCACAAATTCACCACGTTAATTGTGACATAAACGGAAAATTGTGCCTATCTTTTGCCGGCTTCAAAAGCCATTTGCGTAAATGTGCAAAACCTAGTGTGCACCCGAATAATGTCACTGTAAACAAAACTGATTGGGTATGCCAATTCTGTGGCAAAATTTGTCGCAGTTTGGCTGGCCTGACGAGTCACCTGCGAATACATAGAATTTGAGGGAAGTGGGAGGAGGGTGAGAACATGAAATAAAGGAGGTGGTCACGCTCGAAACCGAGAGGACAGCCACGATATATATCTATGCAATTTTTATATTATTCATATATTATATATGCGCGGTACTTATTTGGAAGCGCTGAATAATTTACAAATGCCTGCATTTGGAAATTATTTCTCATCTTATTTTTAATAACTTCTTTTTTGGGGTATGAGAGATTATTGCTAACTTTTCGTGTAGGCAAAGTAGGCATTTCTTTGTAATGTCATTGTAAGCAGGTGAATTTTTCAATATTTTCCAGCTTATTTTTGGTGTAATATTTCTGTGTTTTAGATGACATATATATCTGGATAGTGTAGTGCTGTTTCAGTATTTTCTGTTGGAGAATGGAAGCTCGTGGTTGTTTTTTCTCTCCTTGAATGGTCCCCCAGTGGCACCGATATAGTACATTGTGTTTTTGTTTGCACTTACTTTGGCTTTATATATTATATTCGTTTGTTGGCAATTTCCTTGGCGTGGACATGTTGTTTTATTTCTGCAGTTGCATTGATGTTCCTTGGTTGCATTATTATAGGTTGTTATTTTTGTTGTATTTTTTTATGAAGCTGGAACTGATTTTAACGTTATTTTTGTTGAATATTATTGCTAATCGGTTTGTTTCAGGGAAGTGCTTTTCTGTTAAGTTTAGGAATGTCCTTCCTATGTTAGTTTTGAACGTTTTGTTGTATGGTGGGTTAAACCAGATAATATGTCTTTTTTCTATTTTTTGCGTTTCGGTTGTGGAGGTGTGTATTGTAGTTGTTGTGTGTATAAACTTTCTTTTTTTTTGCTTTTTTCGTATGGTGTTTTTTTTTTTGTTATTGAAAATGTCTATGTTAGATGAGATTTCTGCGGCTGATTGATATGGATATTTGTTTGATGATTGGAGGTGAATGATTGGAAGATGTGTGTACGTAAGTTGGGGTGCCATTATCTTCGTTATTATTCGTATGTATTATTGTTCAGGTTAAGAGTGACGTCAAGGAAATTTACTGTTGCTGTACCTGCATTTATTTCTTGTTTGAACCCAAAGGTTTTTTTTTTAGGGCGTTTACTATTTTTTCCTAAATCTGTCTAATTTAGGGACATTGGGTTCTCTCATCTGCGCAACAAACAAGAAATATTCGCAACGAAATCAACATTGAATACAGCGACCAAATGCGTACGTATGTGTGCAACAACACATATATGTGCATATATACCCAGTCCCACACTGTTCACATATGTTTATGTTTGTGTGACCTCCGGTGAGTGAGCGTGTTTGTGTGTGTGTCTGCGTAGGTCAAGGGTCGGCAACCGAAGGCATTTTGACCGGCCCGCCAACCTGATTACCAATGACTCTATTTTTAACATGAGAAACGACCTTCAAATGAAATTTGTTATATGTCATTTTCCATAGAATGTCTACACATCCCAGTGCACTAAAAATATTAGACTGCCAGTTATCTTTCATGAGACTTAGTTTACCAAGTTGCGTTGCCTACGTTTAATGTCAAATAATGGATACATATTTGTTATGACCCTTGGCTACATTAAAAGATAACAGAAGCGAAAGGAACGATAAAGTGAAAGAGGCCAGGGAGGGACTGACAGGCGAGGTAGCAGGAATCTAAAGACAGTTAAACACACGCGCATTATACATACATGCCTTATGAATATGTGGATGATACCGCATGAGTACGTACGTAACTGTATATGTTTGCAACTATTTGTACTCGTATGTATGGGTATATGTGATTCGTTTTTGTTTGATGTGCGTGTGTGTGTGTGGTTCGTTTGTGGAACAAGTTTCAATAACAGTTTCAAACCTACACGTTATAATTTCATCCATTTCACTTCGCTTGATTTTTTTTTCATTTGAAGGATTTTGACATTCCTTGAGGAAAAGTAATTTTTAATTAATTGTTAGGTTTTTCTTTTAATTTTAGATTTTCTTTGGTTTTTCTGATTTCTAAATGTTTATTTTCATTATTGTTTTAAATATTTAGGTTGACAGGGGTCTGCATATGTAATTTTCTTTAATTTTTCATTTATGGTCTTCGTCCGGCCCGCGACCCGTCATTATAACACGATCCGGCCCGCGGGGTCGAATGCGTAGGTCAATGAATGTACTTGGATGGATGTATGTTTGCATAAATATGAATGGCGTCCTTATTCGTTTTCCCCCCAAACCCAATTCCAAAAATAACACCGTTATACGCAACCATATATAAATACAAAATTTAAAAATGAATCAGTTTTTTAAATGATCACAAATAGTGTGAAACCAGGGTCAAAAAATCACATCAATCCAACTAAATATTTTTCTGATATATATATATATATATATATATATATATATATATATATATATATATATATATCAAGTATGTGGTTCAGTTTAATTTACATTACACGAATCATTCATACAAAAAACAGATATTGAAGTTAATGATATAAATTGCGAGAATCCATCTTCGCAAACAAATTTAATAAATTACATTAACCCCGAACCTGCAGATGAATGTTATGATCCCTGTTTATAAATGCCAGTTGCATAATGTCTTTTTTTTAAAATTTTACAAGCTTTCATCTGTGTATACAGACATCATCAGGTATGAAAACAGATTTGTATTTACAAGACAACGAAAGAATACATGTAATCCGAAATATATTTTAAAAATGTGTTATTTTTAATTGTATGAAATTTTGGAGCGTGCGGCGGCAACTTTGAGGTTGAATTTTTAAATTCTAAGATTTTGCGTTTTTGTACTAATATGGTAATAGAAGAATTCTTTTGTACTGTTAGGCTTTTCAGTCAATGTGGCATGCACTAAATTGTTCAATAATTAGAGTTACAGTTATTATCCGAAAGTTGAACGTCGGATCAGTTATTTTAATATCAAGTATGTGGAGCAGTTCAATTTACATTAGATGAATTATTCATACAAAAAAACTGATATTGAAGTTAATGATATAAATGGCGAGAATCCATCTTCGCAAACAAATTTAATAAATTACATTAACCCCGTACCTGTAGAAATCAAGTGTGTGGGTAAATTCCTGGCAATTTGTTTTTTTATTTTAAACGAAATCACGCCATCGGCACTTACTTTTACTCTGGCTTTCTTTCACTTCCAACTAAAACTTGCAAAGACAAACGGCAATAGGGAATAAATGGCGGGAGCGGGTTTTTTCTGAAACTGGAAGCTTCTAGACCTGGATTTGGAAGTTGGCAACGAATGTATTCATCGACGCCATCATTATAAAGGAAGAGATCAGCAAAGACGAAATTAAGTTCATGGAGAGGAGATAAAGCCAACGAAAAATATCAATATGAATAGTAAAGTCCCAAACTATAGTGGCCACATAACTTACCGTGACATGTTCAAGGGGACTTCCCTGCCAGTTATCAGCATGCTGAACCCTGGAATATTGACATATCTCCCAGTGTGCATACTCTCTCGTTATATAGCATTGATATTCGTATTACTTACCTGATACCCGCCGAATAGATTTTATCATCTCTCAGTTTCGCCTCTGTTTTCAAGATGAGTGCTAATCAATTTTGTCTTTGTCTGCGGAAAGTGACGCAGGTGAGGGAAATAAATACTGTGAGATTCCCTGTCTCGAAGAACAGCTACTTTTTATGAGCACGAGTTATACCCGAACTTATGTCACATCTCGTCTCAGTGGCGAGACCAGGGTAAATAACCATATTATTCGGTGTCAAACTTGAACAGTCACTGTGTGAAAATCGTTCTAACATGTTTTTGGCACATAATATACACACTGGGATTGTCTGGTGAATGGTCTTTGGACCTGTGCAACTATTAAAATAATCTCACTTCTGCTTTTAGTTCTATATTCTTCAGTCAATGTCAGAATTGATGTTTATCTAAATTATCACCGTTCCTTCTTATGGCATATTGGCGATCTAAACGTTTTGTTCCTATATGTTTTATAGTTGTTTAACAATTGTGATTTACCTTTTTAAATAATAATTTTAACTGTATTTTTTTTTTTTTTTTGCATATTTTTATATATTTATCCTCGCAACATTATTGAGTTTGTTTTTCAGGAAATTATCTTTCGCTCCTTAAACAGAGCATTTTGTTTTAAATTTCTCATGACAGTTTACTCAGTGCAGTGGCCAGTCTGACAGAGCCGAGTAAATGCTTTAAAACATTTTTATTATTATTATTTATTTATTTTCTTTGATTTCTGGCGTTCACACATTTCTTTTCCGGGTCCCGCCCTTGGACCTAAGGTTGGAAAGGGCATCATGACACTTTCCACTGACAAAAAAAAATTACATAGATAAAGCCCTTCGTAAAGAGTGGCCTGTACTTGTCAGAACAATTTTTTGTATCTCCTTGAGGCATGGACTTCCAGGAATCCCTTCAATTTGTCTACTGCAATATTTTTATTATTATTATTATTATTATTATACTTTATTTTATTTTATTTTATTTCTGGTGTGTAAACATTCCTTTCCGGGTCGTAAGTTCAAAAATGGTATCATCACCACTGACCAACTAAAAAAAAAAATACTCGTATTTTACATAGATAAAGTTCTTCGTAAAGTGTGAGCTGTTGTCGTGAGAATAATGTTTTTGTATTTCTTTAAGGCAAAGGGCTTTCAGGAAACCCTTCAAAGAGTCTACTGGAATCTTTTCTAACCAATCCAAGTGCTCCAACTACAACTGGAACTGTTGATGTTCCCTTCCATGTGCCACATTTTTGAGATTTCGATTTCAAGGTCCTTGTATTTTGATAGCTTTTTGAAGATCTTCAAATGTACATTGCAGTTTGCTGCGACTGGCATATCAATAAGGAGACATTTTTTTTGTTTGTTTGCGGTCTCTAATAACAATGTCTGCCATATCAATAAGAATGCACATTTTGTCTTTGTGGACTTTAATCATTCTGTCTGTGTGTATTGTGTGATCCCATAAACTTGTTCCAGGTCCTATCTCCGTAACCGGGGCTGGGTGATGTTTATACCAATTTCTTTCAGTTTCCTTTCCGTAGAAGTTGTAGATTTTCCAGTGCCGATATTGGCCCACTCTGTCATGCCGGGTTTTATTATTATTATTATTATTATTATTATTATTATTATTAACAATTATAATAATAGACAAAATGATTGACGTAACTCTTCCAATATTTTTCAACTGTTTAAGAAAAAAGATGAAAATAAAAACAGTGTTTGACAATGTTAAAGAATACTTCAACCGAATGTCAGTCTTCTTCAAGTCATATTTTTTTTAAATTAATTATAAAAATCTATAAATCTACAAAAAATTATATGTCTTTGTACAAACGTTGCTTGTCTTGTAATGAAAAAAAAAATGGTTGTACAGGTAATGGAAGCGTCAGAACGAATGAAATGCCGCCAGCGTGAAGGCATGAAACTGAAACGTGCTTAATATGATGTTAATCTACTTCCCCCTGGAATTTTCCGGTAGTTGATTAGTTACTAAGAGAAATCAATCCAACAGTTTTTTCAACATCAATAATAATAATAATAATAATAATAATAATAATAATGATAATAATAGTAATTTTAGATACAAGTTCATATTTTCATTCGATATAACTCATCTGAACCATTTATTCTATCAGCCAAAAAATGACAATAGTAATTGCAGAAAATGTAATCATGGAAACATACAATGGTTGAAATAGGAGAGAAAAATCAAATAAGGCATCAGAAGCAATCGCAGAATAGAGTAACGGTGCAAATTTAATTTTCTTATTCAATATTTGTTATTCCCGAATATTATTATTATTATTATTATTATTATTATTATTATTATTATTATTAATATTATTTTTTGATTTCTGGTGTGTACACATTTCTTTCCGGGTCCCACCCAGAGACCCAATGTTAGAAATTGCCTCATGACACTTTCAAAAAAAAAAAAAAATTATAGATAGAGCCCTTCGTAAAGTGTGGTCTGTACTTCAGAGATTTTTTAAATTTTTTGTATTTGGGCTTTTAACCCTTCAATTAGTCTACTGCAATCTTTTCCAGCCTATCCTAGGGCTCTAGCTACAACATGGATTATTGATGTACCTATGTGCCACTATTATTATTATTATTATTATTATTATTATTATTATTATTATTATTATTATTATTATTATTCCTTTGATTTCTGTTGTATACTTATTTCTCTCTTGGTCCCGGCCAGAGATCTAAGGTTAGAAATGTCATCATGATATTTTCCATCGAGCAGTTTTGACAAAAATATTACACATATTTTACATAGATAAAAACCTTCGTCAAACGTGGACCGTACTTTTGAATACATTTTTTTTTTGTATTTCTTTTCCAATAAATCCGAGGTCTCCAACTACAACTGGAATTGTTGATGTCCTCATACGCCGCATTTTTTGAGTATTCGATTTCAAGCTCCTTGTATTTTAATAGTTTTTGAAGATCTTCAAAGATACATTGCAGACTGGAAGGAACACGAAGCCAATAAGAAGGCATATTTTGTTTTTGCGGTCTCTAATATTGATGTCTGGGCGATTAGCTTTGACTGTTCAAAGTGTGTTGGTGTATTGTAAAGCCCCATAAAATTGTTACAGGACCTATCTCTGTAACCGGGTCTTGGTGATATCCATACCAATTTCTAGCAGTTTTCTTTCTGTAAAAGTTGCTGATTTTCCAATGCAGATATTGGTCCACTCTGTCATTTCGAGATTTATATTCAGTGGGTAGCAACACCACACAACCTGATACAAGATGGTCACCTGTATCTCGATACTTATCACAGAATCTACATTTTGTCTAACTCAAAATTCTCAGTATATGTGATTTTTTTTCCTAGTTAACAAGCATTGGTCGTGTGCAGCAAGAATAAAACCGGTTTCACATTTTAACCCTGCACTCCGTAGCCGCAGATAGGTACGGGGTTTGTCTACATCAGCTTCTTTGAAACGGGCAGAGTATTGACCGTGAAGCGGTTTATCTTGCCATCGTTTCTGTATTTGGTCCGTTGCATTTGTCTTTGCTTTCTTTTTAAGTATTTTGCAGCTGCAGTCGGTGCATTATGCATCACCTGCATTTTATCACCCATTTGAAACTCCATTTTGAATTTTTTTGGTGTCCTTTATTACTGAATAAAGTTTCTTACGTCTTTCATGTTCTTTGATATATTGATGTAACTCGTCCAATATCTTGTAACATTAACAGAAGAGCGCGATATAAGAAAATATAATGTTTAACGATTTTGAACAATGTTTCACAATAGTTCGATAATCTGCCTGTCTGTGTTCAAATTATGTTTCAAGATTACCTAGAAGTATGAAAAAAAATACTTCTTTTTACAAACAGTGCTTGTATTGAGAAAAAAATGGTTGTATTGATAATAAACGCGACCAATGGGAATGAAGCACAGTCTGTGAGAATGACACGTGATAGCATGATGGGGTTAAGCTTGTCTTATCATTTTTCGGTAGAGCCGAATTATTTATCAATTATTAGTTAAGAGCTATTAATCAAATAGTTTAGTATAAATGTGATGAACACAACACTTCATGAAAAAGACGGACATACGGTAGAAATATTGTTACATATTTTTTTGAATTATTAAGCACAGTGTATTTTCTTTACTTAAACAGCGCTCTACTTTAAGTATTAAGAACACAACACTTCATGAAAAAGACGGACATACGGTAGAAATATTGTTACATATTTTTTTGAATTATTAATCACAGTGTATTTTCTTTACTTAAACAGGCTAGAAAGTAAGATGAAGAAAAAGACGGACATTCAAGAAATTATGAAATTTTTTGAATTATTAATCACAGTATTTTTCTTTTACTTAAACATTCTACTTTAAGCTGAACACAACACTTCATTAAAAAGACGGACATACGGTGAAATTTTGTTACGCGTTTTGAATTATTAATCACAGTGTATTTTTCTTTATTAAACAGTAGAAGTATTAAGAACACAACACTTCATAAAAAGACGGTACGGTAGAAATTTGCATATTTTTGAATTATTCCCGTGTATTTTCTTTTGTTAAACAGTCTACTTTAAGTATTAAGAACACAACACTTCAAAAAAGACGGACATCCAAATTTGTTTTTATTTTTTGAATTATTAAGCGTTTTTTCTTTGACAGCGTTTTTTTTTTTACTGGATTTTGTGAGGCACAATTTATAAGCAAGATGAAGAAGAGCAAATTATTTTCATTTTTTGAATTGTTCGTCAGGCATTTGTTTATTCGTTTTGACGCGTTGATTACCAGTAGAGCGTTGATTACCAGTACGGCGCGTAATTGCTACTCCCATATTCCCGTCATTTTTTTTTTATTTCCTTGTCAGAATATTCTCAGTTTGTTTTTCTCTCGTTTTAATTTTGACTGTTTTTTTCCCTACTCCACAATTTATATCCCCCTTCTCTCACCCTTATTCTGATTTTGTCTGTCTGCAGGATACAGCGGCCGCTCTTATTTTTTGCCGGGTGGACGGTTCCTACTAACATATTTTTTTTTTTTATTTTAGTTTGAATATTTCGTTGTTGTTTTTTTAATTCGTTATTAGGATCATCTCCCCGATCTCATTTCAGGATATATACAGGATGTTGCAGCAAAAGGATATTTACAGGGTGTTGCAGCAAAAGGATATATACAGGGTGTTGCAGCAAAAGGATATTTACAGGGTGTTGCAGCAAAAGGATATATACAGGGTGTTGCAGCAAAAGGATATTTACAGGGTGTTGCAGCAAAAGGATATTTACAGGGTTTTGCAGCAAAAATATATACAGGGTGTTGCAGCAAAGGATATTTACAGGGTTTTGCAGCAAAAAAGGTTATTTTTTTAGGGTTTTGCAGCAAAAGGATATTTACATGGTGTTGCAGCAAAAGGATATTTACAGGGTTTTGCAGCAAAAGGTTATTTACAGGGTTTTGCAGCAAAAGGATATTTACATGGTGTTGCAGCAAAAGGATATATACAGGGTTTTGCAGCAAAAGGATATTTACAGGGTTTTGCAGCAAAAGGATATATACAGGGTGTTGCAGCAAAAGGATATATACAGGGTTTTGCAGCAAAAGGATATTTACAGGGTTTTGCAGCAAAAGGATATTCACAGCGTGTTGCAGCAAAAGGATATATGCAGGATGTTGCAGCAAAAGGATATATACAGGGTTTTGCAGCAAAAGGATATATACAGGGTGTTGCAGCAAAAGGATATTCACAGCGTGTTGCAGCAAAAGGATATTCACAGCGTGTTGCAGCAAAAGGATATATGCAGGATGTTGCAGCAAAAGGATATTTATAGGGTGTTGCAGCAAAAGGATATTTACGAAACTGAATGCGGCTTTTAACTAATTTTATAATATTTTAACAGCTTAAATGTAAAAATCTATTATAATTAAAGAAATAAATAATTGTATTAAAAATTCATTTTTTATCGAAATTTTTTTTCCGCTTTCAGAAAATATTGTCCATATTCATAAAAACAACGAAAAGCAAATCAAAGCACTTGAAATAAAATAATATCTTTGTTTTATTGAGTTATGGATTTTACAATTCAGAGCTGATTTTGTGGTGGTGGTGGTGTGTGGGGTCAATTAAAAAAAAATAGATGATTTGGTTTCCACAATGCCTTACGATTTTAACGAAAATAATCACTAAACTGAATGCGAATGAATTTCTAGAGTTTTCATAAAATTAGTTAAGGGTGGGATGTAATAAATATAAAAAATATATTTTTTCTAAGATAGTAAAAAAAGAAAACATATTGATAATAATCTCCACCATTTGTGAATAGTTTCTGAAAGTTTCATTAACATCCGACAATTATTTTATTTTTGCAAGATTTTCCAAATTAATGTCTGTCATAGAAAAAAAAAGTGCTAAAAATTTGTTTTTTACTAGCTCTCATGAAGTTTCCTCGGGTATAAGTAGTTTTTATAATATTGTAAAAAAAATGAGCAAAATAATAAAATAAAAATTGTAAATATTCATTTTTATTTTTATTTTTTTACTTTATGGGATTTTAGTAGATTTGCCTGTGAGTATGTGGTATTTTGGTAAATGTAGGATTGAGTAAAGTGGGGTTCGTTCTTGTGCTGAATGACTAAATTGTAGCGATTGAATAATCAGATTAGCTAGATATAGAGTAGTCAATGCCGACTAACAATAAATATACGCAGGACAAACAATGTTTGTACAAGAACTTATAATTTTTTGTAGATTTATTCTTTACATTATTTAAAAATATAACTTTTCAGTAATACAATTTGAAAAAAAATCGCACAAAAACAAAAAAAAAGCAGACAAAATAAAGCAGACAAAAAAAAGCAGACATATTTTACGTAGATAAAGCCATTCGTAAGGTGTGGACTGTAATAATGAGAACAATGTTTCGTATTCCTTTAAGGCATGGGCTTCCAGGAATCCCTTCATTTAGTTTATAAAAATGCTTTCCAATCAGTCTGATGGTTCCAACTACAACTGGAATTATTAATGTCCTAATGTGCCACATTTTTGAGATTTCGATTTCAAGGTTCTTGTATTTTGATAGTTTTTTGAAGATCTTTAACGATACATTGTAGTCTGCAGTAATTGCCATATCAATAAGAATTTTGCCTTTGCAGTCTCTAATCAGGGTGTAGCGCAATTAGCTTTGATTGTTCTGCCTGTGTGTATTTTAAACTCCCATAAAATTGTTACAGTTCCTATCTCCGTAACCGGGTCTGGGTGGTGTTCATACAAATTTCTTGCAGTTTTCCTTACCGTAAATATTGGCCCACTCTGTAGCCATTCAGTGGCTGCCGACACCGCGCAACCTGATACAAAATGGTTAAATGTTTCTGGATATTCATAACAGAATCTGCATTTTGGACTAACACAATTTTTTACTATATGCGCTTGGTAATTCCAAGTTAGCAAGCATTGGTCTCATGCAGCCATAATAGAAGATTCAGCTTCAGCTGTTAATCCTAAATTTTAGATAGCCACTGAGGCGTTTAAAGAGGTTTAATATATCATTTGTTTGGTACAGACTGAGTATTGACCGTGAAGCGGTTAATCTTGCCATCTTTTCTGTATCTAGTCAGTTGCATTTGCCTTTTTTTTTTTTTATTATTTTATTATTATTGTTATATTAAATATTTCTTGTTGTTGTTGTTTTTATTTCCTTTGATTTCTATTTCTTTACATATATTTTTCTTAAGACCTAAGGTTAATATGGAATCATAACATTTTCCTGTGACCAATTTAAAAACAACCCTTGAAAAAAAAAAAATTTTACATAGATAAAGCCCTTCGTAAAGTGTGGGTTTTACTTGTGAGAACAATGTTTTTTTGTATTTCTTTAAGTCATGGACTTCCAGGAATCAATTAGTCTACTGGAATCTTTTCCAACCAATCTGATTGGCTCCAACTTCAATAGGGATTATTGATGTTTCCCATGCCGCATTTTGAGATTTCGATTTCAAGTTATCCTTGTTTTCAATGATTTTTTGAAGATCTTCAAAGATTTCATTGCAGTCTGCAGTAAATGATTCATATCAATAAAATTAGGCATTTTTTGTTTGCGGTCTTTAATAAAAAAAAAATTTAGAAATTTGTTGTTTTATTAAGGCTATTATTATTATTATTGTTATTATTATTTTTTTGAAAGTTGTTACTTTAAAAATCTCCTGCAAACCTGTTTTTCTATTTCAAATTAAGTTCTTGCAAATACAACTTTTATTTTTTCTCCGTCAAATCTCCTTATGACTTCAAACAGAAAGCATTCTTTCCTAAAATTTTTTCAGGAGCCAATATTTGAAGATCTTCCGATTAATGTAAAACTAGATCTCCGTTTTGACCATGGATTCCACCGCATTTGTCGTTTGTCCTTTGAAATCTTAAGTTTTGTCTTTTTGTTATTTCTCCCAAAACCTATTAATTGACATTCATTTGCTCAAGCCCATCATATATATTTTTCGGAATTAAAAACTTAAAATAATTTCCTCTGTAATTCTTCCCCCATCTGTCCTGGGAGTATCAAAAAAATAAACAATCCTTCTTCATTAAGAATTCCCCAAGAAATTTCAACAGTTTCTTTTCAGATATTAAGTATAAGAAGCCTATTTGTATTTTATTCTCTCAGAACCTTTCAATTTCGTTTGATGTTTTAAACATCTTTCTGTAGAACCACTTTTCTGTTGATCCAATCTTTTCAATTTTAAGAATATGTTATAAAATGACACAAGTGCTGATAGCAGGCTCAGAATGGAAACGACAAAACCTCCTTTCAATTAACTTTTTAAAATAATATTTCATGTTAGGGAGGTTCTTTAATTTATATTCTTTTTTAAATGTTTTTTTTTCAAAAACCTGCAATTTAAAAAAAAATATTTATAATTCAAGTATCGCAAAATATTGATTTTATAAGCAATTTAAAACATTGTAGCTGTACTCATAATTAATGTTACTTTTCCTGTTGTTTTTGTTTTTATTTTATATAATCATTTCAAGAATATTTTATTTTTATTTTCATATTGGAGTATGCCTGTATTGCAAATTAATATTTCTCTAAAATGTGAATGTAACAAATATTTTAAATGTTTCCGGGACTTGAATCCGACAAAATTAATATAAAAATTTGAATATATTCTTGTCCTGAAACTAATATATACAGTATAAACTCTTTTTTGTCTTCAAGTTCAATTTCGCAAAGGTCATTTAAATTTTATATTTTGTTTCTTTTTTTTTTGAAATTAGTTGACGGAGAAACCGTCAATGCTATATTAAAAAATTCACAATATATTTCGATTATATTATATATATTAAAAATGATATTGGGTGAGTTTGAAAGCAGCTTGCAGAAAATATTGTAGAAATGAGAATAACTATGGATTCTCTCATAATCAATTTAAAAACACCATTAAAAAAATTGATCCTGGATTTTGAGGTCTAGGATTAAATAAAGAAGAAATATCTTATATCTGTCAGAATAGAACCACTTTTTAACCCTTTATATATTATATTCATATATATATATATATATATATATATTATGTTTGTGTGTGTGTGTATAAATATATATATATATATATATATATATATATATATATGTATGTATAAATATATTATATATATATATATGTGTGTATGTGTGTGTGTATGTGTGTATAATATGCAAAATTCCGATTCATTTAACTATGAGATAAAAAAATAATGTCACTTCATAAATGAAAAAAAATATGGCGTTACATTTTTTTAAGTATCAAATAACTGGTAAGATTTTCATTTCAGGATACAGTCAAAAAGCGTTAATTTTTTAAATATGCGAGTTCATGTAAAAAATTAAAAAAAAATTGAACATACACGTCTTCAACCCTGGAAGATCAGAAATAAAAACAACGCCGTTTCTAATTTTATAAAACAACATCTGTATCCTATCTAGGAATCATACCATGGACATAATGTTATAAACAGTTTTCACTGGTAACCTTCAGAAAATTCATTCGTTGCGCTAACATTCTCAGAAGACATGAAGTGGAAAGACTATATTGAATCCATTGGTTGGTCAGCTGCTAAGATAGTTGGTTCACGGTGTCGAGCAAGATAATTTTTCTCTCCAGGATCTATCTTACATATCTATAGTTTTACCATCGTCCATGCTTAGAATATTGCTGCCATATATGGTCCCCTGATGTAATGAAAAAAAAAGAACCTTGATAAAATTCAAAAAATCAGCAATAAAACAGGTCCTGATCTGGCAGCTCGGCTTATTTCACTTTGTGCACGGCCGTAAGTTTGCCTCCCTGTGTCTTTTCTATGAATACTTTTCATGGTAATTATTCGGATGGATTCTTCGCTGTGGCAGCTAGTCTTTTGTTTTAAATTTAAGCACAGCACTAGACTGACGTCGTGATCTCATCAATTTTCAATTGAGCTGGCTAGATGTAGCCGTAAATTTCATACTAGCAATTTCATTTGCTCGCATTCCTGGATTATGAATCTATATTGGGTTTCATTCATTCCAGAATATATTAATCACCAAAAATGTTAACGCAATGCCAGTCTCTATCTACTCTCCTCATGATTACTCTTTCCTCTTCCCGCCTAATAGTAATTTTTTCTGTTAATTCTTTTATATCCTGTAAACACTTTGTTTTGTTAGTGGCTTTTTTTTTGCCTGGTACGACCAATTGATTTTTGTCATTTTTTTTTTTAGTAAATAACCTTTCCAATATTTTGAAATAAATTTAGTCTTTATAAAATAATAAATTTTCTCGAAATACATATATAATTTATTTCTCATCTACATAATGAGGTTTGATTGATACGTAAGGTTTCCACACATATGAAACAAATATTAAACAAGCCACAATAGTGGTACTGATAGAAGAATTAATTTTCCTTTGATATTCAGATAGTTGATTGAAAACTAAGATCTCAATTTCTATGATAGAAATTTTACTGTTCAAATTTTGTTTCTGGTATCATTAGTCATGTGCCAAAATGGCATCCTCAGACATCTACCATGTTCTTTGATATAGGTCATCAGTCAAGATTCAAATAAGAGAAAATTAGTTTTAAATTATGCAAACAGAATTATTCAATATGCCGAATTGTTTATCGATAAGATTTTTCATTATAAATATTGAAACCAATTTCCCAAATGACTATTTTGGGACATAAACATAGACACACACACACACATATATATATATATATAATAAAAATATATAATATATATAATAAAATAAAATAATCATTTAAATGTTAGTGTCCAAATAAACGTTTATAAAATATGTCTTCTACGATAAATGCAAGCATTCTTATCGAAAGTCTCGTTGCGTAGTTAAAACAGGACGAAACTCCGAGTTGACTTTCGATAACGTTTTTACTTTTATGTTAATCTCATTCTCAGTTTCTCCATTTCTCTCTCTCTCTTTCTCTCCCTCTATCTCTCTCTCTATATATCTATAATTATATATATATATATATATATATATAATATATATATATATATATATATATATATATATATATATATATACAGTGTATCAAAAAAGTGAGTACACCCCTCACATTTCTTCAAATATTTAAGTATATCTCTTCATGGGACAACACTGAAAAAATGACACTTTGACACAATGAAAAGTAGTCTGTCTGCAGCATATATAACAGAGTTAATTTATTTTCCCCTCAAAATAACTCAAAATATAGCCATTAAAAAAAGCTAAATCCCTGGCAACAAAAGTGAGTACACCCCTTAGGAAAAGTTGTCAATATTAACATACAACATGTCAACTGTCAATAAATTGAATACTGCCATCATTATCCCTCCAAAAACTGTGACTTTAGTCTCCTGCCCATGTGTTCATGGGAGCTTCAGGTGTCATTCAAATTTGTAGTCCAGCCTCAATGACGACTCTCTCTTACCGCTCACTGAAATTTCCAACATGGCACCTCCAAAGAACTGCTTGAGGATGGTTAAAAATTTGTTGCATTGGGTTCAAGATGGATGCATGCAAGAAGATTCCAACACCCTGAAACTCAGCCTCTTCAGTGGCAGTGATTGTCCAGCATTTTAAAAGGGGTCATTGTCCATGCTAGAACAGGCCTCGATCTTCGACCCAGTTTCTGAGAGGGAGGGGATCATGCTCTCACATCCAAATGCTTTCAAAGATACATGTTGGAGTTCATGTTTCCCTCAATGAAAAAGTAATTGGGATTCAATAAATAAATGTGCAGCACTCATACAGCCCCAGACCATACATTCAAATTGGTGTGCATGGCTGTCAGGCATGAGGAACTTATCTTCTGAAGGCAATACCTGGTCGCCCGCAAACATTTGCTGAAGACCATCAGAACAAAAACAAATTAGATTTCGTCTCAAGACCATAGGACATGGTTCTGATGATCTAAATTTAATTTGTTTGGTTCATGTCTTCAGCAAACTGTTTGCGGGCTTTCTTGTGGAGTACAAAGAAGAGGCTGTGTCCTGGGTGACAGTCATGCACAAGCATGGTGGTGGGCGTATGGTCTGAACATATCTGGGGCTGAATCCCAATCTCTGCAATATTGCAGCAATGTTAACAGCATTGAGGGAAACATGATCTTTCAAAGAAAGCATTTGGAAATGACGCTCAGCATGTGCGCCGCTCAGCTTCTTTGGACGACCTACCTGAGGCCTGTTCTGAACACCCTGCTCTTTTAAAATGCTGGATGATCTTAACCACTGTGCTGCAGAGGCTGAGTTTCAAGGTGATGGACTGGCAATCTTCTTGTAGCCTTGGCCATCTTTATGTAGTCCTCAACAATACGTTTTTTAAGATCCTCAAAGATTCTTTGCCATGTGGTGCCATGTTGGAACTTTCATTGACCGGTAAGAAGAGCATTCCAGCTGACTACAAATTTGAATACACCTGCTAAACACATGGGCATAGTTACAGGAATGAGTCAAATGCATTTTGGATAATGATGAAAAGCAGTACAAAATTTAGACATTTGACATGTTGTATGTTAATATTTTTAGGGGTTTCCTAAGGGGTGTACTCACTTTTGTTGCCAGGGATTTAGCTTTTAATGGCTATATTTTGAGTTATTTTGAGGGGAAAATAATTAACTCTGTTATATATGCTGCAGACAGGCTACTTTTCATTGTGTCAAAAGTGTCATTTTTCAGTGTTGTCCCATGAAGAGATATACTTAAATATTTGAAGAAATGTGAGGGGTGTACTCACTTTTGTGATACACTGTATATATATATATATATCTGATTATAATAAATTACAGACATATGTTTGCATATTTTTATTCAAAATCCTTTTATAATATACGATAATCTCCAGTTTATTGACTTTAAATGATAAATAGAAATTGATTATAGCTGTTTTAATTTTATTTTATTTACATTTCCTGACTATTTAGATATTCTTCAAGATCATCTTCATTAGTTTTTTTAAAAAATATTTGGTTCTTTTCACTATCTTTTTATACAAAGATATACATTGTTATCCATTACCGTATTTTTTTCATTATGCCATTAAATGCAAAACGGTTGATAATGTGCCGAGTGTTCATTAGAATATGAAAAAAAATATCCATTATGGATTTTTTCCTGTATGTTTTAAATGTATTTGGGAAAGCACTGGACTGCCGTTTCTTCCTGTTTGAGACGAATAAGATTACTATTCATTTTACCTATGGGGAGGAACACAAAATGAATTTAAGATTTCCCAAATACATGGAAGAAAACATAACAATTAAACAAATTGGAATTTGAACTTTTAAAGAGGTGACAAATTTAGGCCAATAATATTTACTTCTTATTATTATCCTTATATAATTTTATCCAAAGTATTGATTATATTTCATTATTTCATTGTTTATATAAAGATATATAAGCATATATATATATATATATATATATATGTGTAATGGATATATTGTTATATAAATTATATATAAATATAAATAAATATATATATGTATAATTTTTATATATTATATGACGGAGGCTAATATTAATATAAATGTCTTGATAATATATATATATATATATATATAATTGGCTTCGACCATGTGTGTGTGTGTGACTTGTGTGTGTCTTCAGTGTGTCTTCTGGACTGTATCCATATTTAGAAAATAGGAAAACCACTTATTATAAATAATCCAAAGTTTATCTTTAGTATTTTTATTGGTTATTTTTTTAAAAATATGCTCCTAAAATATTATACATATATTGAAATATAATTATTTATTTAAAAATAGGTGGCCAGATGTATGGGTGAAAGGTCTAATGTTTATCTGACAGCCAACTTGTAAAACTTCAATTTTAATATTTAAATTAAATTGAATTAAAAAATGACATAATTCCATCTTCAAGCAAATGTTCTTTTTGGAATAACTGTATTTTTTCATTTACGTGTTTTAATTTATATTCATAATTGAAATCAAAAATTTCCATTGATCACATGTTGATGATATATTTAAAATAGTTATATTTCCAAATATATATATATAAATAGAAAATCAAATTGGTTCATAAATAGACATTGATGAGAATGCAGAAACAAATAGGAAACATTTATCAATCTAACATTTTAAATTTTGTCAAGATTAATTGGTGAATGCTGGTGATTTGAATTTTTATTGGTATTTTTGAATTTTGCTTTTTTCGATTCTCATGCATTGTTTAAATAAAACATTCTTTGAAAGTTTAATAATCCAAATTATTTTATCCACATAACACACGTATTTACATTATTCATTTTATCATTTCCTTCTTTATTATTTTAACGAATCTAAATTTATGTCTAACATTTTGACAACACGTGTTTTCAGCCCCATACAACAATTATCCATTACATATTTGAACAGCAAAGTTGAAAAATTTAGAACTACTCCCAAAACAAAAAATTCTTTGTCCTTAATCTTATTCTACACTTTTTTTATTTATAATATTTAATTTATTCATTTGATTAAAAAGTAAATATTAGATTAATGTTCCAATCCTATTTTATAAAATAAATAATTTCTTTTCTTCTTTTCTTCATTTCTCTGGTTCTCTGGGGAAAAAATAATAAAAATGAAAACATTCAGATACCAAACGTTTCTTACTAGTTCTGCCATTTCCATCCATAAAATTTTTTAAATAGAATTTACTAGCTAACTAAAATGCCGACCGCCTGACGAGTAATGGTAAAAAATAAAAAGGAAAATCAAAAAATTAAAAATATAGAAATTATAGTTAACAATTTCTTAATGCAACAGGCATTTTTATAATGATTTCTTGATTTAAGTTTTTTTTCCCATATGCACTTGATTTTATAAACAGTAATGTTTTATTAACAATGAAGCATTTTGAAAAAAATGCCTTACTGTCGATTGATATAAGAAACAAAAATTAATGGTAATGTTAATATTAGCCATTTGTTTAATAAATTCATTGAGCAAATTTTTGCCGCACCGAAACAAAAATTTGGTTGAAAATTTTTAAAAAACTATTTCATGAATCAATTTTTTAGGAAAACGGTTTTTCCACGGCTTTTTTTTTTTCCTATAAATTATGCTTATTTTAGTATTGATGGTGTTTCCTTCTGAACCTTCTATTTGAAGTGAATGGAACGTTACACAAACATTTTTCTTTATTTCATTATTTTCTTTATTAAATTCACTTTTCCATTTTAGCTGCCGACCGCCTGGCGATTGCGTGAAAATGAATTTTCTGTCGTTTTTACAGTTGGCAATGCTATTTCTTTTCCAAAACATTTTAGTTTAATAAAATGCATAATAAATCACTTTAATGAACAACATTTTTTTTAAACGATATTTTATGTGAAAGGGATTGCTTAATACAAATATTTTTCTATTTCTATTCATTTATACATTTAAAACTTTATTGAAATTCTTAAATATCTCATTTATAAAAAAAAATTAAATGAGTTCACCTATTTCTAATCTATATATATATATATATTTATATTCTAGATATCTTTCCTTTCATTATCTATCTATCTAATCATTGTAAACATATTCAATTATCTATAATTTTCTTATCTAATAATCTACTATCTATATATCTATGCTATAAATCTATCTCTTTTAATTAGAACTTTTCATTTCTCCTTCTAAATCTATTAACCCTAGTCATATCCAAATTTATCCATAAAGTAACTATCTTTCTATCTATCTATCTATCTATCTAAATATTATAAAAATCTCCAACCTTCTTTGTATCTATTTCAATCTGATTCATCTGTTCCAAATATTTGATTTGTTGTCTATTATCTATCTAAAAAGCATTCAAATTTATAAAAAAATGTTATCTTGATTTATTTAATTGAAATCAAACTAAAGATTTATTAAAATCTTTGACTATTTCAAGTGTATTAAAAAATCACATTCAGAGAGTTGAACTATTTCTTTTTCTCTTCTGTTTCTGAATTATATATATATTATTTATTTTTTTTTATTTTTTTTTTAAGAACTAAATATCTAAGTAAATATCTTCACACAGAAATTTTTTCAATTTCTGTATTTATAACAATTTATATAACATATTTGTAGAATCAACAGTTATGAATTTCAGATCAAATTTTTTGCTTAAGGGTTAGTTCTTTTTTTTTTTCCTGAAAATTATTCAATAAAAATGAGATATAAATTGAAATTTTTATGTAACTTTTATATGCTCTTATTATATTGAAGTTCGATTTATTATGACATATTTAATATTTTATATATATATATTTTGTCATTTGCATCATATAATTTTTAATCCATTTGATATATACATATATATATATATATATATATATATATATATATATATATATATATATATATATATTAATAATACTGACCAGATAAAATTCCATGGAATAATATATATTCTAAAAGATATATACAAATAGTTGGATAGATGTGAGTTTATGATTAAGGTTTCACGCTCATATAAAATGTAAATAATTATACATATATATATTTATTTATATTTATATTCAAATTTCACATATAAAGATATATATATATATAAATATATATATATATATATATATATATATATATAAAATTTAGAGAGAAAGATTCCTTTCAATTTTTGAAACATCATGTTTCGTGAAAGTAACCACGTCAAAAGTTAAAACCAATAAAACCAAATATGTTTGCTCTATCTCTGATATTGAGCCTTTTATAAGTAAGTTTTATAATATATAAATAATAATAATAATAATATATATATATATATATATATATATATATATAACATATTTTTTTTATATACATAAACTTTTTTATATATATATATATATATATATATATATATATATATATATATATGATTATATGAGATTCAGAACTTTTCCATTCTCTTTTAATAAAGACATTTTCCTTTTTTAATCTTTCTTTTATTTTCCCGAATTTTTCATTTTTCTCATTCATTCTCTGGTCATTATTTCTCTTATTCTTACATTTATAAATATCACTTTTATTTTCTCCCAAACTCTCCATTTATTCATTTGGCTTTTTCATCTTTTCTTTCGTTGTTTTGTCTTCTTGATTCCCCATTTTCATTTAGTTATTTCTTTATTTTGTTTCTTTGTATCTTTCATTCAATTTTTTATTCATTTTTTCTTTCAATTTTTTTTTTTTTTGTATTTTTCATTTTGTGTTTCATTCTTCCGTTGTTTCATTCATTTATTAATTCCTTGTTTCTTTCTTTCTGTTTTTATTAGTTTTATTTATTTTTTTCTTTATTCTTTCTTTATTTCTTTTATTTCTTTTCTGTTTTTTTTGATTCCATTCTTTCTTTCATGATTTTTTGGGGCATTTTCAATGTTGAATTTTTTTTTTTTTTTTTTTTAGAAAAATTTTTTTTTTTTTTTTTTTTTTTTTTTTCTTTGATTTTTTTTTCTTTCTTATAAAAATATTCTTTCTTTCTTTTCTGTCTTTCTTTCCTTTTTCTTTCTTTCCTTCTTTCTTTCTTTCCTTCTTTCTTTCTTTCCTTCTTTCTTTCTTTCTTTCTTACATTTCTGTCTCTCTTTGCTTCATCTTTTTCTCTTTATTTCTTTTTAATCTTTTCAATAAGAATTTTAAAATCTTTCAATCTTTCTTTCTTTCTTTCTTTCCTTCTTTCTTTGATTCTTTCTTTCTTCCCCCTTTTCTCTCTCTCTTTTCTCTTTCCTTTAAAATTACAAATTTTTTCTATGTTTTTCTTTTCTATTCCATAAATTTCTGAATTTTTCAATTCAAAGCTCTTTGTTTTTTTTTTTTTCCTTTCTCTATTTCTTTCTCTTCTTTCTTTCTTCTACGTGCTTTTTCTTCTTTCTTCCATTTCAACTAACATTAGATTCTTTTTCTCCCTTTTAATGTTTTTACTCTTTAATCCAAAAAATATTACAAATTTTCTTTTTTTCGTCCGTAGAAATATGAAATATCAAATCTAACTTTTTAAAACTCCCATTTCAATCAATACACCACCTGCAATTTTGAAAATATAAATTTTCATCATGTCTTTATATTTCTATCTTTTTATTCACGTTATATATGTGCAAGGGACTTTTTTTTCTTCTCCATTTGACTAAAACCTCATCACTCTTGTCTATATCAACTTTCAATTTCTTCCTGTATGAGATCAGTAAAAGCCACAAGCTGTGTTATCCAAGACGGTGTCGTTTAAAATTGAAACTAATATCTAATTGTAGTATCCTGCTTCCAGCCCGGGGCAATTATTCCAGACATTTTGAATATTAAGAAACTGGAATTAATTTTTGTATATTATTTTTATTTATTTTATTTACCATTGAGTATTAATATGGAGTGTTTTTTGCGATGAACAATACATCATTAGCGGTGTAGAGACTGCAAAGATATGATTTACATTTCGCTTTCGTTCGGATAACAATATGCCAGACATTTTCGACAGTAAGAAGAACGTCTTCTTAACAGAGATGTCAAGCAGTAAATATCACGTGAAATCTCGTGACGTTTACCCGAGATTTTTAGTAGATGAGATTAAAATAAATAATAAATACAGGATAATAAATATAGGATGGGGGGGAGTAAAAGGGGGTATAAGTTACTGATGAATGCTAAACGAGAAAACGGATAGAAATGGTCTATATAATTGAGGGAGGGTAAAACAGAAAACAAATAAATAAATTCATAAACTATTTACAACCTCAGTGAATAAACCAGGTTCGAGTCTTCCTATGGTCGATATGTGAAAATGATCTTTTAATTATTTCAGCCTAAGCAGGGCAATAAAGCCGCTAAGACGCAAGGGGTTACGAGATGTGAGAGAATATGAGAAAAAATGTACTATTAAGGAGAGAGGACTACAAAAACAACAAGAATATAAACGGATGTAGATGATGATTGTGATATGCCCTGGAAAGGGATATATTTGATCGAAGTAGCTAAGTGGTTTAGGCTACTGTAACTGAGTAGAACAGTCTAGCAGGTAGCAGTAATGATACTGGTACTCGTCGTAGTCACAGTCAATAGGTGTAGGCCAATAGGATAGCCAATGGCGTAGTCCAATGGGCGACGTCCGTACCTCTACATCAGCCTGTATTTATGACTGACACCAGTCAATCATATTCCTGTGAGGGGGAACACAGGTGTATCCATATTCATTACATCAGATTGACATTATATGCTAATTTCTGAAGATCAAAGTTGACTGAGAAGCAAGAAGCCGGAAGAGAGTCTCACGAGTGAGAAGTATTGTAGAAGAAACACCTAACATAGAACTTACGGTTGTTTCTAGTCATTTTAATTGTAAAAGGAGGAGACCTATCTGCCAATCTAGTACTGCGCTTAAATTCATAAAGTCTAGGTAGCAAAGAGGAAGTATCGCCAAATACCACGAAAGTATTTTTAGAAAAAAAAAACAGGCAATCTCTATTATAACTGTGGGAAAGTGGCTAAAGGCACTTTTGATTTCATCACAACAAGTCTAACCAACAATCGTTGCAAAACCGAATCAGGAAATAAAAAGCCATCGAAGCATATATTTAATTAAATTGCAAGCAAACGAATGTCAAGATTAACCTCAATAATAATCACTAAGGGGAAAGATAAATTACAATCCTTTTGGGAGCCCTATACCAAAATATCTTGATATTAAATAGCTCAGTAAAATTTCATGTCTAAAACCCAAACGGATTTCCATTACTTACAAGAGTTTTAACTTTATTTTCCGATATTAATTCTCCAATGAATTTCAGCTAACATAGACATATTTAAGAAATACACTTCTTTTCCATTAGGGTAGATATTTAAAAGCATTGGTTAAAATAATTATAATTTTTTATTTATACTGTCTCAAAATAGAGGGCTGGGTAATATCTTTGTAGTCGTTATAAATACGAGCTTTATAATCGAGAGACCTTTTTAAATGATTTTCTGTTTCTTTCATTCATACTATATATGAGCATTCTTATTTATTGCTTACTGCGAATTTCTCCACGAAAAAAAAAAAAAACAAACTTTACGATTGTCTGTTTAAAATGTAAACAAAAGCAAAAATTAAAAATTCAATGAACTCGACGATATATTTCGTCATATTAAAATAAAGACAAAACGTTTCCTTATTTTAATTTGCATTTCACGTCACTGCGGAATAGCAACAGTGGAATCCTCCCCCCCTAATGATTTCAGATAACGGAACAGCAAATGTGATTCCTTCCCTCCATATGATTTCAGATAACTTCTAAAGGAAATAATATAATAGAATTTACAAAAACATTTACCATCATGTATGTACAAATTAATTTGAAGTTTCTGCAACAGGTACTTTGTATGTAATTTGGTTTTGTTATAACACAGGAAATTCACTTAATCAAGGACATTATTATATATATATATATATATATATATATATATATATATATATATCATCTAAACGACAATAGATTTGTTTCAGTTGTGAATACAGCTCATCAATTGCGGCCAGACATCCGATTCAAGGGTTTAAGAAAGTTAAACGGCTATAGAGGCTCTGCCTTCTTCCGCGACATAAAACCTCCCGTTTATAATTTGCTTCCGACTATCAAACTTGGGATGTGGATAAATGGAAGAAAGTGTTGTTTTCAGACAAAAAAAGGAAAACCTTGATGTCCCATATGGTTTTCAGTGTTACTGGCATGAAAAAGATGTCCCAAAAGAAATTTTCACAACACGACAGAGGGGTGATGGATTAATTATGGTCTGTGGTTAATTTTCATACAATTGAACTCTTGAGTTACCGGAGGTAAAAAAGGTGGATAACAGTTCAAAGTTACAGATTTACATGTTAAGAAAGACATCGCTAATTACTTTCAGGGCCTCGTCTATGTGGAAAAAATTTGGATTTTCCAAACAGGACAATGCTGCAATTCACAACATCGAATGTTGAAGGAAACAAAATTTTTTTAATGGAAAACTTCAAATCAGTTTTTAAGCCATCCACCGTTCACACCAGATCTAAATGTGTATTAAGAATATTTGTGGATGGATGGCAAATGATTTTTTAAATATGGATTTAATTTGAAATTGTCGAACTGTCGTGCTGCAGTTTATTGATACTGGTATTTTATCCCTATTAACCCTCATGCAGAAGTTAATCTATGAATATGCCAAAAGGAATTTTGGAAATAATTCTCAAAAAGTAGGAAGTACTGAATAATAAATTATCGTTGTGACTTATTTGTACTGTATTTTCTATTTTTAATTACATAGTTTTATCTTTATGACCTATCAAAAGAAAAAAAATACTTGTTCAACGTTTGTTTAAATTAATCAATTAAAAGCTTAAAATTTTAACTTTTTACTGATAAACCATATATTGTAATTAAATGTAAAAGTTTCGCAACTATATTACGAGTAATGTAAAATATATTACATTTTTTAACACTTTGTATCTGGTTTTAGGATTTTGGCCAGAATGTATATATATATATATATATATATATATATATATATATATATATATATATATATATATATGGTATAAATAATAAAAAGCATGTTTCATTAAACTATACCGACATATTATGTGTTATTTATTTCATTTTAATAATTTTATTTTATATTTTAATAATCCTTTCTACTTGTTTTATTATGTTCTTGATATGAAGCTGAAATTCATCAAAGGTTAGGCGTTTTTGTTTTGTCAAATCCTGTTCTTTTAATCTCCTCCAACATCATCCTCATAATGTTTTTTTAAAGAAAAAGATCCTATAATTCATTTTGAGATATGATGTATAATATATAAAGTATATATATATATATATGTATGTATATATATATAAATTATGTAAATAAATTATCTGATCAATGAAATCAAATGTATTACAGAATATTCAAAATATATATTTATATATATCCTCATACATATATATATATTCTATATATATATATATATATATATATATATATATATATTAAGCATGAAACCTATATTTATGCCAATATATATATATCCGACAATTATATATATATATATATATATATATATATTGGTTTATTTTTTTAAAATATATGTTTGTTCATAAGTCGTTTATCTGTGTATAGTTATATATATATATTTATATATATGCATATATATTATTTATTGTTATATATATTTATATATATATATATATATACGTATATGTGTATATATATATATGTATATACATATATATATATATATATATATATTTTATATATATATATATATATACATATATCTATATATAATTATATTGTTATAATATAATATATATATATATATATTTATAAATATATATATATATATATATATATATAAATATAACAATTTGTTATATATATAAGCATAAGAATACAATCCTTGAATATTATATATAAATTGTGTTCAAACCAACTGACGTGGAGGAATTATGTAATAATTTATGTTACGACACTATTTATTGAAACTTTTTCGTTATAAGTTTGTTGTAAGCGATCCAATTTTTTATATAGGATTGAAGAAACCCGCTTGTTGTTTATTTTGTAGTTTTTTTTCTTAAATTTAATTAAATCACAGAAATATATTTAAATTAGATCTCACGAAAGAATCTATTTATACAATTTACTTCCTTTGAGAGAATAAATAAATGCGGAGTTTGACCCTTTTTTTTTTTCGTTTAACAAAAATAAAAAAAAAGTAGAAATTATCTCTGAGCTGCCGATTGTTGCGAAGAAATAAAACCTGCTAATCCTTTTACTAATGTAGGAATTTTGACGCGTACGTATTTCCGCGCCCCAAATCGTACACCACAAACAAGTAACATATTTAGGTTCTTCTCTTTTTATTCCTAAGCAGCAATACATGGGTAAAATTTACAGTTTTTCTACTGGCATCCTGTGATGTATCGTCTGTCGTTCTTTAATATATGAACAAATTCATTTCTCGTTACACGATTTCAAAATATCTCTGGAAGAGTCCCTTTTGCATTGTTAAATATTTTTGTTTAACAACTTTAACAAAAGAAATATCGTGAGGTTTAATTATGATATATGTCGTGCCGACAAGTTTTAATTTGGTTTTCTTTTGTTGTTATTTTTTACCGATATATCAACATCTCTATGCGTTATTTAATGCCGAAATCTAAATATATGGTATACAATTTTAGGGCTTTAGCTACATATATTTTGAACGCAAATTCAACGGCAGATATTTTGTATTTATTTTTTATTCTATCTGAGTAAATAAATTTTTATACATCTATAATTTTTACATAATAAAAAGATTGGTTTTGGATTTGTTTGTTTGATTTAACGGCATATCAGCTTCAGTGAATTATTTAATACCGACAAAATTTTTATTGCTGGTAATATTTTTTTCCCAAAAAATATATAGCTGGTTATATTTTTTTTTCAAAAATTGTATAGCTAAGAATATTCTTTTCAAAAATGCATAGCTGTTTGTATTGCTGGTAATATTCTTTTTAAAAGTATGGCTGGTAATAATTTTTCGTTCAAAAATTTATTGCTTGTATTATTTATTTTACAAAATATTTTTGATATTAAAACCTATTTTTGTTCTTTCAAAGTATTTTGACCCCAGTTTGGGGGTTAACTATTTTTCCATAGCTGAAATCCTAAAATGTGCTACCAATTTTATGGGTGAATCTGGGAACACCAGCAACTAAGAGATGGTTTCACGCTCTTTAATACCTCCTGAGCCGAGGTCTTGCTGCTAGATGGAGTTCATGATCTTACACAGGACAGTGATAAATTGAATTTTTCATAATTAAATTTTTTATTTTGCTGGTACTTTCACCAAAAAATGTATTGTTGATATATATTTTTATATATAATAAATGTATTGTGAGTAATTTTACTGCAGAAAATATATTTATATTTTGTACTGATTTTTATTGTGCTATAAAAATATATTGTTGATAATCTCTATCTATAAAAAGCAGGATGTGTGTGTGTGTGTGTGTGTGTGTGTGTAACGAAGGCACGGCCGCAATTTTCGACGGATTTGCACCAAAATTTGCATGCACATGCTCCAAGTTAGCGAGAAGGCCAAGACCGACTTTGCATTTCTCAAATCACGTCGATAGTGGAAATAATCGAAGTTTTGCATGATTCTACGGCAGTTTCCAATGTAGTTTGCGGCCATTTTCTACTGGCCAGAGTGAGAGCCCATAGCTGGCTGCCACGAATAGGCAAGGAAGATTCTATTAGCCAGCGTGAGAGCCAACAGCTGACTGACACGAATGTTAACTAGCATGCTAGCATGCAAAAAAAATCGATAGCTGCATTCGCCACAAGTGGGAAATATTTAAATCTGCATGGCACTTTACTCCAATTGGCTGATTCGCTTGCTTAAACTCACCGTTGATTCTGATTCCGCAGAACTAGGTTGGGTGTGAAAAAGTATTTGTTGTTAACATTCTTTTTTCATTTGGTTTTTCCAATTACGAGTCCTTTTTAAAAGCTGATCGTTTTGTGTTCATTTTGTTTTGTTCTTTTTTCGTAACAGATTCAATGTTTAGTATAGAGCTTAGAAAAAATTCGCAGTGTGAGATAGGCAAGAAGTAAGGCATGTAACAACATCAGCACGGAAACGGACACTCCTTTAAAGGCAAGGAAAGGCAAAAATATTTTAATTTAGTGATAGCGTTTGCTGTATTAGTCGTACGATTTTTGAATCAAGCACGGGCAACGCCGGGCCATGCTGCTAGTTCTACAATAAATGATTTGTTAGCAAATATATTGCTGGTAATTTTACTATATGTGTTGTTGGTAATAACTTTTTTCTTTTATAAAAATATATTGCAAGTATTTTCTCTGGAACAATTTATTGTCAGTTTTTTTTTTTAATAAAATGTATTAGAGTCTGTCTATATTTCTGAGATGAGGTATTATGTACAGTAGTCGGAGTATTGTCCTCATCTTTGTCGCCATATTTGTCACAACGTTTCGGCCGTTGTACGCTCCGGCCTTCTTCAGGTGATTGGAATTTCGAACTTGACGACACATGGCACAGTGGATAAAGGAGTTGGTTAGATCCAGTGACAGACCCAAAGAAGGTGAGTTCAATACCCAGTTAAGGCAGTGGAGAACATTCAGAGGGAAAATTAGCAGGAGATAACTGATAACTGACATCCATCAAACATGGCAAGTGGAACTAAAACAGTCTACCCCAGTGATCGAAATAAAGGGTTCAGTTCGAAATTCCAACCACCTGAAGAAGACCGGAGCGTACAACGGCCGAAACGTTGTGACAAATATGGCGACAAAGATGAGGACAATAGTCCGACTAATGTAAATACTGTAGAAAGCATTAGTTTAAAAATAAGTATACTCAATATGTCTATATTTGTTTTAATGTTTGAATGAACATATGCTAATATTCTTATCCATATAAATATAAAGTCTACTTTTACGTCAATGTGTGAAAGTGAATGAAACCGAGATGCCAGATCAGGACTATTAATATTGCTGATTCTAGTTTGGATTTTATCAATAACTAGCAGTAGAGCCAGGCGTTGCCTGGGGATGTAACAGTAAGAGATAGATCAAGTATTTTCATAAAGACTGAAAAAATAAAATTGACAAAGATTACTGTTTAAGGTTGACGGACACGCATGTCTTAATTATTTTTTTTTTTTTTTTTACGAATTGGTCAAACCCAAACTCAAAACAAAACATTGTTTTCAATCGTTTATGATTCTACCGATTGAATAAAATTTTATTATAAACAATTGTCTTGTAAATGGAATTTTTAAAGCATTCTGAATGTTTTTTTAAAGAAAAAGTGTGTAAAACAATAAGAAACACTACCTTGCCAAAAAGAAAAGTTTTGTTGAAATTTGTTTAAAAATTTCATAAGGAAAAATCCGATTATCATATAAAAAACACACACACACACACACACACAAAACACACACACACACACACACACACACACACACACACACACACAAACAACCTTTGTTTTAAAAGTATAACTCGATATGAGTTGTCCCCGTTTCATTCTCGTGATGCCTCTTAATCGTGTTTTCAAATTGATTTATGCAAAAACAATCTGTGTTTTTCTAAATTGTCCGTGACATCCTAAAAGGTAATTTTACGTAGAACTGTGAAATTTTGTTGAAATCGGTTGAAAAAGAGGGTAAAATGATCCAATTTGTTTAACGTCACACATTTTTACACACATCATAATTGTACAAAAACACACACACAATAACACAACATAACTACATATTTATAAAAATATAATTTTTAATATATAACACAATTTGTATTTTTGCACATGAATCAGAATACATTTAAATTTCTTTTGTTTTAATTTGTCTTTTTCTTTTTTTCGTTTTATGTTAGAATGTCCTTAATCAAGATTCATAGGCGAAATGATGGTGTCAATTTTTTTTATCCCTTGCAGCTCCAACAAATTTTTTTTTCTTTCTCTGAAACTTTTTTTTTTTTTTGTTTTTTTTAACCAATTCACTTCGTTCTTGATGCTTTCTTGAATGGACATTCCTTGTCTCTCTTTCTCTATTTTGTACAAGATTCTCCGGGCCCTGAATAAACATTTCCTCTCAGAAACTCAATTGGGAAGACATATTGATATTACAGTAAACCTTTTAACCTGTTCTCTTTCTATAATTAAATCAAAGGGTTTTAATTTTTCCTTTAGAAAAATAGTGTCAATTATGTTAAACGTTTTATCCTGAACATTAGAAACTAATTAAAATGTCGCCCCTTTCAAAACTAAACAAATTTAGTGATCTATTCAAAAATAAAAATTCTGTTTAGTAGTTTTATTTTATCAAACGTTATTGTAGTTTACAGAATATAATATAAATATTATAAATAACATTTATATATATAAATTCATTTTTATCATAGTAGAAATTAATTAGATAGTTAAAGAATGCAAATGATGTATTTTTTCAAACTTTTGTGAGTGTTGAAATTGTTAAATTTAATTCATCAATGGAAATAATTTATTTCAAATCAACAATTGTTAAAGAATAAACTTTTTTTTAATTGGTTAATTTATTTTATTCTTTTCAGAATTGTTTTATTTGTGGAATTTTTAAAATTTTTTAAATTTGTTTTGTGGACATGTTTGTCAATGTTTTAAATTCCTAGAAAATAATCATTTTTACAGAGCTATATTTTTCCTTGTTATTTCTATGCAAATTAATGTGAAATTTAACAGTTTTCAGTTGTAATTTGGTTTTTTAATGTTTTTCTTAAACATCTAATAATGAGGTATAAAATGCCAAATTTGATATTCCACTTTTTAATATTGTAAGAGCCACAACTGATTTTTTTATCTGTTTTAATTTAAATATCTTGTTCCACTATTTTTCATTGTTCAACTTTTCTTATTTAAAAAAAATTTAATTTATAAAATATTTTTTTAATGGAAATGTATCCTGTACAATTTATAAGATAAGTATTAAATATATAAATATTTTATTTAGTCATCCGTCAAGATTCAGAACCTCTTTTACACTAAATTTTTGAAACATTTCTCTCCAACACAATCTTCTGTGACAAATAATAGAGTAACGATAAATTTATTTTGATATATATATTTTTATATAGATACTTATAATCATTTTTAATTGTTCGGATATGTTAGTTCTGTTTTTTTTAATTTCTCAGAGTCTGAATGAACACTGATATTTCTCTCACTTAAACCCCTTCACCTTTAAACTCTCTATATTAAAAAATTTCCTTATTGAGTATATATTATATATCATATATATTAATTTTTGAAAAATATGACAACATTTCCAAATCTTCTAATAAAAATTACTTATTCATTAGACATCCGTCTCATTGTATTTTTTTTTCAATTTTACAAATTTGTTTTCTGATGATTTATTGAGTTAATTTTAATGCCTAAATTATCATTATTCTGGTATATTCGAATTTAAACCTTTTATTCCATATATATATTCATATATATATATATATTGAAATATAAAATTCATTTATATTTAAATTATTTGTAAAGTTTTCATTATTGAATTTGTAAAGATAGATTCATTAAAAATAATTTTGAATTTTAATTTAATAAGATTAAAATTTTGCATTGAAAATTGGAAATTCTTTAAATGGAAACGAAAAATTATATATATATATATATATATATATATATATATTATATATATATATAAATATATACATTTACATTGTTTGGATATTTCCTATATTTATTGCCATATTTCAAATAAAATCAAAATCTATAAAATTTCTTTTTGAGTTTTAATGGTATTTTTAACTATTTATAAAAGTTTTACATTGTTCAGTTCATCCTGATTATTAAATATTCACCTTCAAATATCTGTCTCTATTTCTTATGTGATATATTGTAACTATTTACATATTTACATTGTTTGGACTGTTGTCTTCATCTTTATTGCCATATTTTGAGATATACATCTGTCTCTATTTCAAAGATGAGGTATTGTAACTATTTACACTATTTACATTGTTTGGACTGTTGTCCTCATCTTTATTGCCATATTCACCTTCAACATCTGTCTCTATTTCTCAGATGAGGTATTGTAACTATTTACACTATTTACATTGTTTGGACTGTTGTCCTCATCTTTATTGCCATATTCACCTTCAACATCTGTCTCTATTTCTGAGATGAGGTATTGTAACTATTTACACTATTTACATTGTTTGGACTGTTGTCCTCATCTTTATTGCCATATTCACCTTCAACATCTGTCTCTATTTCTGAGATGAGGTATTGTAACTATTTACACTATTTACATTGTTCGGACTGTTGTCCTCATCTTTATTGCCATATTCACCTTCAACATCTGTCTCTATTTCTCAGATGAGGTATTGTAACTATTTACACTATTTACATTGTTTGGAGTGTTGTCCTCATCTTTATTGCCATATTCACCTTCAACATCTGTCTCTATTTCTCAGATGAGGTATTGTAACTATTTACACTATTTACATTGTTCAGGACTGTTGTCCTCATCTTTATTGCCATATTCACCTTCAACATCTGTCTCTATTTCTCAGATGAGGTATTGTAACTATTTACACTATTTACATTGTTTGGACTGTTGTCCTCATCTTTATTGCCATATTCACCTTCAACATCTGTCTCTATTTCTGAGATGAGGTATTGTAACTATTTACACTATTTACATTGTTTGGACTGTTGTCCTCATCTTTATTGCCATATTCACCTTCAACATCTGTCTCTATTTCTCAGATGAGGTATTGTAACTATTTACATTATTACATTGTTTGGACTGTTGTCCTCATCTTTATTGCCATATTCACCATCAACATCTGTCTATATTTCTCAGATGATGTATTGTAACTATTTACATTATTTACATTGTTTGGACTGTTGTCCTCATCTTTATTGCCATATTCACCTTCAACATCTGTCTCTATTTCTCAGATGAGGTATTGTAACTATTTACACTATTTACATTGTTTGGACTGTTGTCCTCATCTTTATTGCCATATTCACCTTCAACATCTGTCTCTATTTCTGAGATGAGGTATTGTAACTATTTACACTATTTACATTGTTCAGACTGTTGTCCTCATCTTTATTGCCATATTCACCTTCAACATCTGTCTCTATTTCTGAGATGAGGTATTGTAACTATTTACACTATTTACATTGTTTGGACTGTTGTCCTCATCTTTATTGCCATATTCACCTTCAACATCTGTCTCTATTTCTCAGATGAGGTATTGTAACTATTTACACTATTTACATTGTTTGGACTGTTGTCCTCATCTTTATTGCCATATTCACCTTCAACATCTGTCTCTATTTCTCAGATGAGGTATTGTAACTATTTACACTATTTACATTGTTCGGACTGTTGTCCTCATCTTTATTGCCATATTCACCTTCAACATCTGTCTATATTTCTCAGATGAGGTATTGTAACTATTTACACTATTTACATTGTTTGGACTGTTGTCCTCATCTTTATTGCCATATTCACCTTCAACATCTGTCTCTATTTCTCAGATGAGGTATTGTAACTATTTTACACTATTTTTACATTGTTTGGACTGTTGTCCTCATCTTTATTGCCATATTCACCTTCAACATCTGTCTCTATTTCTCAGATGAGGTATTGTAACTATTTACACTATTTACATTGTTTGGACTGTTGTCCTCATCTTTATTGCCATATTCGCCTTCAACATCTGTCTCTATTTCTCAGATGAGGTATTGTAACTATTTACACTATTTACATTGTTTGGACTGTTGTCCTCATCTTTATTGCCATATTCACCTTCAACATCTGTCTCTATTTCTCAGATGAGGTATTGTAACTATTTACACTATTTACATTGTTTGGACTGTTGTCCTCATCTTTATTGCCATATTCACCTTCAACATCTGTCTCTATTTCTGAGATGAGGTATTGTAACTATTTACACTATTTACATTGTTTGACTGTTGTCCTCATCTTTATTGCCATATTCACCTTCAACATCTGTCTCTATTTCTCAGATGAGGTATTGTAAATATTTACACTATTTACATTGTTTGGACTGTTGTCCTCATCTTTATTGCCATATTCACCTTCAACATCTGTCTCTATTTCTCAGATGAGGTATTGTAACTATTTACACTATTTACATTGTTTGGACTGTTGTCCCTCATCTTTATTGCCATATTCACCTTCAACATCTGTGTCTATTTCTCAGATGAGGTATTGTAACTATTTACACTATTTACATTGTTTGACTGTTGTCCTCATCTTTATTGCCATATTCACCTTCAACATCTGTCTCTATTTCTCAGATGAGGTATTGTAACTATTTACACTATTTACATTGTTTGGACTGTTGTCCCTCATCTTTATTGCCATATTCACCTTCAACATCTGTCTCTATTTCTGAGATGAGGTATTGTAACTATTTACACTATTTACATTGTTTGGACTGTTGTCCTCATCTTTATTGCCATATTCACCTTCAACATCTGTCTCTATTTCTGAGATGAGGTATTGTAATTATTTACACTATTTACATTGTTCGGACTGTTGTCCTCATCTTTATTGCCATATTCACCTTCAACATCTGTCTCTATTTCTCAGATGAGGTAATGTAATTATTTACACTATTTACATTGTTCGGACTGTTGTCCTCATCTTTATTGCCATATTCACCTTCAACATCTGTCTCTATTTCTGACATGAGGTATTGTAACTATTTACACTATTTACATTGTTCGGACTGTTGTCCTCATCTTTATTGCCATATTCACCTTCAACATTTGTCTCTATTTCTGAGATGAGGTATTGTAACTATTTACACTATTTACATTGTTTGGACTGTTGTCCTCATCTTTATTGCCATATTCACCTTCAACATCTGTCTCTATTTCTCAGATGAGGTATTGTAACTATTTACACTATTTACATTGTTTGGACTGTTGTCCTCATCTTTATTGCCATATTCACCTTCAACATCTGTCTCTATTTCTGAGATGAGGTATTGTAACTATTTACACTATTTACATTGTTTGGACTGTTGTCCTCATCTTTATTGCCATTTTCACCTTCAACATCTGTCTCTATTTCTCAGATGAGGTATTGTAACTATTTACACTATTTACATTGTTTGGACTGTTGTCCTCATCTTTATTGCCATATTCACCTTCAACATCTGTCTCTATTTCTCAGATGAGGTATCGCAACTATTTACACTATTTACATTGTTTGGACTGTTGTCTTCATCTTTATTGCCATATTCACCTTCAACATCTGTCTCTATTTCTCAGATGAGGTATTGTAACTATTTACACTATTTACATTGTTCGGACTGTTGTCCTCATCTTTATTGCCATATTCACCTTCAACATTTGTCTCTATTTCTGAGATAAGGTATTGTAGGTATTTACACTATTTACATTGTTCGGACTGTTGTCCTCATCTTTATTGCCATATTCACCTTCAAGATCTGTGTCTATTTCTGACATGAGGTATTGTAAGTATTTACACTATTTACATTGTTCGGACTGTTGTACTCATCTTTATTGCCATATTCACCTTCAACATCTGTCTCTATTTCTGAGATGATGCGCTTTAGCCATTTACACTATACGGACTCTTGTATTCATCTTTATTGGCAACCTTCCTGCTATCGTACACTCCGGCCTCCTTCAACTGATATACTTAGTGTCATTTATTGGACTCCGTAGAACATGTTCCTGATGTTCCTAGTATAGTCAAAGCTAAAATATGCATTCAATTGCCTCAAGTATATATTGCGTTCAACATCTTAGAACACCTGGTAGATGATACTGATCTTTCGTTGGGGATCATTCTTATCTGAACTATGTATAGCTGTCATCAGAAATGTCCCAACCGCTTCATCAATACAGTGGCGTCGGGCGGGAATGCTGGTTACTCTTGGTAGATTCGTTTGGGGTGTGGCATAGATTTGTCTCTTCCTCCTCTACGTTTCCCTTCTGGGCGTTGCCGATCAGGGATCTCCACAATTTTCTGTCATTTGAAGCTCTTGATGAATATTGTATTTTCGCTATCTCTCCTAAATCCTGTTAGTTAATCCATTTACACAAACTCATAATTCATTGTCAATGTGCCGTGACCCCTCTGGACGTTGAGGACGAAGGATATCTACAATTTCCTTGCTTTGTAACTCTTGACAAATTTTGTTTTTTCGTTATCTCGTCCTGTTTTCCGTCCGGGGTATGACGATAAACTACATCCGCGTCCTGCGGAAGACGATACACTACGTTCAGCAGGAAGACCTCTGATCAGGAGGTTTTGAGGAGCGTGGAACCTTATCTTACTTGCTAGTGTTCCCAGGTCCACCCTTACCCGGGAGAGTAGCACCTGTTAGGGTCCCCACTATGGGCAAATTGTTGACACCCAATCTTATGTAAAAATAGGTTTTAATTCCAGAAATACTTTGTAATAAAAGAAAATACTACCAGCAATAATTTTTGAAGGAAAAATTATCATCAGCAATACTTTTAAAAATTACCAGCAATACAAACAGTTATAAATTCTTTGAATAAATATTACCAGCTATAGATTTCTTCAAGGAAATATATTCCCAGAATTAGATTCTTGAAGAAAAACATATTACCAGCAATACAAATTTTGTCGGTATTAAATGACCCATTGAGATGTTGATATGCCGTAAAACAAATCAAACTAAACCAAACCTAAGTCCTGTTGTATCATCAAATTACGCAAGCTCATTTTTCATCTACTAAGTGCTGTGTTCCATCTGGACGCTGACGACCAGGGGACTACACAATATTCTGTTCTTGTAGCTCTTGGTTAATATCGTCTTTTCGTTATTTCTCTTAAAACATATTCTATCATCCACATACAAAAGTTTATTCTTCATTTTTTAAGTGCCAAGTTACATCTGGAATTTGGGGATCATGGCTCTCCACAGTTGTCTGTCTTTGTTGCACTTAATAAATCATCTCCCCCGAATCCTGTTATTTCATCAATTTACACAAACACGTTCTTCATCTTTTATATACCGTGACTCATCTCGACATTGACGATCTGGGATCAACACACTTTTCTATCCTTTGTAGCACATGAAAAATATTCCCATTTCGTTAACGGTCATGAATCCTGGTCTTTCATCCATGTACACAAGTTCAATCTTCATCCTCTTTGTGACGTGTCCAATTTGAACTTTGGCGCTCTGGGATCTACACAATTTGATTTTTGTAGCATTTGATACATAATGTCTTTTCTCTAACGCTTTTAAATCCTTTTATTCAGCCACATACACAAGCACATTTTTCTATATTCTATGTGCCTTGTTAATCTGGACTTTGGCGATCAGGGATCTCAACAACTTTTTTTAATTGTATCACTTGATAAATATTGTCTTTTCATTATCTCTCGCAAATACATTTCTTTCATCGTTAGACAAAAGCTCATTTTTCACCATTCTATGTGACTTGTCCTGCTTGGACATTCACGATCAGGTATCGCCGTAATTTTTCCGTCTATGTAGCTCATGGTAAATATTGTCTTTTTGTTATATGTCTTAAAAGCTGGTCTTTCATCCTTGTAAATATTGTTCTTTTTATATGTTATCCAGACTTTAGTTAGAGGTCTCAATATTCCCAAAGCTCATGGTAAATATTAACTTTTGTTATGTCTTAATTTCATCCTTGTATACAAGATCATTCTTATCTTATATGTTTGTATGTGGCTTGTCCCATCCAGACTTTAGCGATTAGAGGTCCGATCAATATTCCGTCTGTGTAGCTCATGGTAAATATTAACTTTTTGTTATGTCTTAAAAGCTGGTCTTTCATCCTTGTATACAAGATCATTCTTATCTTATATGTTTGTATGTGGCTTGTCCCATCCAGACTTTAGCGATTAGAGGTCCCATCAATATTCCGTCTGTGTATGGTCATCCGATGGTAAATATTGACTTTTTGTTATATGTCTTAAAAGCTGGTAGCATCCTTGTATACAAGATCATTCTTATCTTATATGTTTGTATGTGGCTTGTCCCATCAGACTTTAGCGATTAGAGGTCCCATCAATATTCCGTCTGTGTAGCTCATGGTAAATATTGACTTTTTGTTATATGTCTTAAAAGCTGGTCTTTTCATCCTTGTATACAAGATCATTCTTATCTTATATGTTTGTATGTGGCTTGTCCCATCCAGTCTTTAGCGATTAGAGTCTGTCCCATCAAATATTCCGTCTGTCCTTGTATACTCATGGTAAATATTGACTTTTTTATATGTCTAAATATTGCTGTCTTTTAAAAGCTTGGCTTGTATACAAGATCATTCTTATCTCATATGTTTGTATGTGGCTTGTCCCATCCAGACTTTAGCGATTAGAGGTCCCATCAATATTCCGTCTGTGTAGCTCATGGTAAATATTGACTTTTTGTTATATGTCTTAAAAGCTGGTCTTTCATCCTTGTATACAAGATCATTCTTATCTTATATGTTTGTATGTGGCTTGTCCCATCCAGACTTTAGCGATTAGAGGTCCCATCAATTTTCCGTCTGTGTAGCTCATGGTAAATATTGTCTTTTTGTTATCTGTCTTCAAAGCTGTTCTTTCGTCCTTGTATACAAGATCGTTCTTTAGCTTATATGTTTGAATGTGTCTTTTCCCATCCGGACTTTAGCTTCAATTTTCCGTCTGTAGCTTGGTAAATATTGTCTTTTTGTTATCAGTTTTCAAAGGTATCAATTTTAGCTTATTGTAAATCAGAGGTCCCATCAATTTTCCGTATCTGTTTTGTGTTTTTTTATATATCTGTCTTTTCATCTCCAAGATCCTTGTTTTTTATCGTTTTTTTATATGTTTGTATTGGATTCCCCATACGGACTTTAGCGATCAGAGGTCCCATCAATTTCCGTCTATGTAGCTCATGGTAAATATTGACTTTTGTTATATGTCTTCAAAGCTGGGTCCCATTTCATCCTTGTATACAAGATCATTTTTTATCTTATATGTTTGTATGGATTTGTCCCATCCGGACTTTAGCGATTAGAGGTCCCATCAATATTCCGTCTGTGTAGCTCATGGTAAATATTGACTTTTTGTTATATGTCTTCAAAGCTGTTCTTTCATCCTTGTATACAAGATCATTCTTATCTTATATGTTTGTATGTGGCTTGTCCCATCCGGACTTTTTAGCGATTAGAGGTCCCATCAATTTTCCGTCTGTGTAGCTCATGGTAAATATTGACTTTTTTGTTATATGTCTTCAAAGCTGTTATTTCATCCTTGTATACAAGATCATTCTTATCTTATATGTTTGTATGTGGCTTGTCCCATCCGGACTTTAGCGATTAGAGGTCCCATCAATATTCCGTCTGTGTAGCTCATGGTAAATATTGACTTTTTTGTTATATGTCTTCAAAGCTGGTATTTCATCCTTGTATACAAGATCATTCTTATCTTATATGTTTGTATGTGGCTTGTCCCCATCCGGACTTTTTAGCGATTAGAGGTCCCATCAATATTCCGTCTGTAGCTCATGGTAAATATTGACTTTTTTGTTATATGTCTTCAAAGCTGGTATTTCATCCTTGTATACAAGATCATTCTTATCTTATATGTTTGTATGTGGCTTGTCCCATCCGGACTTTAGCGATTAGAGGTCCCATCAATATTCCGTCTGTTTGTAGCTCATGGTAAATATTGACTTTTTGTTATATGTCTTCAAAGCTGGTATTTCATCCTTGTATACAAGATCATTCTTATCTTATATGTTTGTATGTGGGCTTGTCCCATCCGGACTTTTTAGCGATTAGGGTCCCATCAATATTCCGTCTTTGTAGCTCATGGTAAATATTGACTTTTTGTTATATATGTCTTCAAAGCTGGTATTTCATCCTTGTATACAAGATCATTCTTATCTTATATGTTTGTATGTGGCTTGTCCCATCCGGACTTTAGCGATTAGAGGTCCCATCAATATTCCGTCTGTGTAGCTCATGGTAAATATTGACTTTTTTGTTATATGTCTTCAAAGCTGGTATTTCATCCTTGTATACAAGATCATTCTTATCTTATATGTTTGTATGTGGCTTGTCCCATCCGGACTTTAGCGATTAGAGGTCCCATCAATATTCCGTCTGTGTAGCTCATGGTAAATATTGACTTTTTGTTATATGTCTTCAAAGCTGGTATTTCATACTTGTATACAAGATCATTCTTATCTTATATGTTTGTATGTGGCTTGTCCCATCCGGACTTTAGCGATTAGAGGTCCCATCAATATTCCGTCTGTGTAGCTCATGGTAAATATTGACTTTTTGTTATATGTCTTCAAAGCTGGTATTTCATACTTGTATACAAGATCATTCTTATCTTATATGTTTGTATGTGGCTTGTCCCATCCGGACTTTAGCGATTAGAGGTCCCATCAATATTCCGTCTGTGTAGCTCATGGTAAATATTGACTTTTTATTATATTCTTCAAAGCTTGTATTTCATCCTTGTATACAAGATCATTTCTTATCTTATATGTTTGTATGTGGCTTGTCCCATCCGGACTTTAGCGATTAGAGGTCCCATCAATTTTCCGTCTGTGTAGCTCATGGTAAATATTGACTTTTGTTATATGTCTTCAAAGCTGGTATTTCATCCTTGTATACAAGATCATTTTTTATCTTATATGTTTGTATGTGGATTGTCCCATCCGGACTTTAGCGATTAGAGGTCCCATCAATTTTCCGTCTGTGTAGCTCATGGTAAATATTGACTTTTTTGTTATATGTCTTCAAAGCTGGTATTTCATCCTTGTATACAAGACATTTTATCTTATATGTTTGTATGTGGCTTGTCCCATCCGGACTTTAGCGATTAGAGGTCCCATCAATATTCCGTCTGTGTAGCTCATGGTAAATATTGACTTTTTGTTATATGTCTTCAAAGCTGGTATTTCATCCTTGTATACAAGATCATTCTTATCTTATATGTTTGTGTGTGGCTCCTTAGTCCCATCCGGACTTTAGCGATTAGAGGTCCCATCAATATTCCGTCTGTGTAGCTCATGGGTAAATATTGACTTTTTTTATTATATGTCTTCAAAGCTGGTATTTCATCCTTGTATACAAGATCATTCTTATCTTATATGTTTGTATGTGGCTTGTCCCATCCGGACTTTAGCGATTAGAGGTCCCATCAATATTCCGTCTGTGTAGCTCATGGTAAATATTGACTTTTTGTTATCTGTTTTCAAAGGTGTACTTTCATCCTCATATACAAGATCGTTTCTTATCTTATATGTTTGTATGTGGCTTGTCCCATACGGACTTTAGCGATTAGAGGTCCCATCAATATTCCGTCTGTGTAGCTCATGGTAAATATTGACTTTTTGTTATATGTCTTCAAAGCTGGTATTTCATCCTTGTATACAAGATCATTCTTATCTTATATGTTTGTGGGCTTGTCCCATCCGGACTTTAGCGATCAGAGGTCCCATCAATTTTCCGTCTGTGTAGCTCATGGTAAATATTGACTTTTTGTTATATGTCTTCAAAGCTGGTATTTCATCCTTGTATACAAGATCATTCTTATCTTATATGTTTGTATATGGATTTGTCCCCATCATCCGGACTTTAAATATTGATTTTTGTTATATGTCCCCATCAATTTCATCCGTCTCGTTCTTTAGCTTATATGTTTGTATGTGGCTTGTCCCATGACTTTTTTTATCCCATCAATTTCCGTCTGTGTAGCTCATGGTAAATTTGACATCCTTGTATTTCATCCTTGTATACAAGATCATTCTTATCTTATATGTTTGTATGTGGATTGTCCCATCCGGACTTTAGCGATTAGAGGTCCCATCAATTTTCCGTCTGTGTAGCTCATGGTAAATATTGACTTTTTTGTTATATGTCTTCAAAGCTGGTATTTCATCCTTTATCTTATATGTATACAAGATCATTCCCATTAGCTCTTGGTATATGTTTGTTATATGTTTTAAAAGCTGGTATTTATCCCATTTTTATCGGTATATGGATTGTCCCATACGATTTAGAGGTCCCATCAATTTTCCGTCTGTGTAGCTCATGGTCATGACTTTTTGTTATATGTAAATATTTCATCCTTGTATACTTTTTTGTTTGTATGTCTTTAGCGATTAGAGGTCCCATCAATATTCCGTCTGTGTATTTCATCCTTTTGACTTTTTTGTTATATGTCTTCAAAGATCATTCTTGTATACAAGATCTTATCTTATGTTTTGTATGTGGCTTGTCCCATCCGGACTTTAGCGATTAGAGGTCCCATCAATATTCCGTCTGTGTAGCTCATGGTAAATATTGACTTTTTGTTATATGTCTTCAAAGCTGGTATTTCATCCTTGTATACAAGATCATTCTTATCTTATATGTTTGTATGTGGCTTGTCCCATCCGGACTTTAGCGATTAGAGGTCCCATCAATATTCCGTCTGTGTAGCTCATGGTAAATATTGACTTTTTTGTTATATGTCTTCAAAGCTGGTATTTCATCCTTGTATACAAGATCATTCTTATCTTATATGTTTGTATGTGGCTTGTCCCATCCGGACTTTTAGCGATTAGAGGTCCCATCAATATTCCGTCTGTGTAGCTCATGGTAAATATTGACTTTTTGTTATATGTCTTCAAATGGTATTTCATCCTTGTATACAAGATCATTCTTATCTTATATGTTTGTATGTGGCTTGTCCCATCCGGACTTTAGCGATTAGAGGTCCCATCAATATTCCGTCTGTGTAGCTCATGGTAAATATTGACTTTTTTGTTATATGTCTTCAAAGCTGGTATTTCATCCTTGTATACAAGATCATTCTTATCTTATATGTTTGTATGTGGCTTGTCCCATCCGGACTTTAGCGATTAGAGGTCCCATCAATATTCCGTCTGTGTAGCTCATGGTAAATATTGACTTTTTGTTATATGTCTTCAAAGCTTGTATTTCATCCTTGTATACAAGATCATTCTTATCTTATATGTTTGTATGTGGCTTGTCCCATCCGGACTTTAGCGATCAGAGGTCCCATCAATTTTCCGTCTGTGTAGCTCATGGTAAATATTGACTTTTTGTTATATGTCTTCAAAGCTGGTATTTCATCCTTGTATACAAGATCATTCTTATCTTATATGTTTGTATGTGGCTTGTCCCATCCGGACTTTAGCGATTAGAGGTCCCATCAATTTTTCCGTCTGTGTAGCTCATGGTAAATATTTTGTTATATGTCTTTTTTATTTTCATTATATGTCATTCTTATCTTATATGTTTATGTGGGGCTTGTCCCATCCGGACTTTAAGGATTAGAGGTCCCATCAATATTCCGCGTAGCTCATTAGAGATCTTCTGTCTTTCATACTTGTATACAAGTATTTCATCCCATCCGGACCTTAGTTAGAGGTCTTGGTAATATTGACAAGTTCATTCTTTCATCCTTATACAAGATGTTTTTATCTTATATGTTTGTATTGTCCCATCCGGACTTTAGCGATTAGAGGTCCCATCAATATTCCGTCTGTGTAGCTCATGGTAAATATTGACTTTTTGTTATATGTCTTCAAAGCTGGTATTTCATCCTTGTATACAAGATCATTCTTATCTTATATGTTTGTATGTGGCTTGTCCCATCCGGACTTTAGCGATTAGAGGTCCCCATCAATTTTCCGTCTGTGTAGCTCATCTAAATATTGACTTTTGTTATCTGTTTTCAAAGGTGGTAAATTCATTTAGATACAAGATTTTTTATCTTTATGTTTGTCTTGTCCCATCAGACTTTAGTATTTCCCATCAATTGTCTATGTAGCTCAAAATATTGATTCTTATCTTATATGTTTCAAAGTTTTGTTATGGTATTTCATCCTTGTATACAAGATGGACTTATATGTTTGTATATGGATTGTCCCATACGGACTTTAGATCAGGAGGTCCATCAATATTCCGTCTATGTAGCTCATGGTAAATATTGACTTTTTGTTATATGTCTTCAAAGCTGGTATTTCATCCTTGTATACAAGATCATTCTTATCTTATATGTTTGTATGTGGCTTGTCCCATCCGGACTTTAGCGATTAGAGGTCCCATCAATATTCCGTCTGTGTAGCTCATGGTAAATATTGACTTTTTGTTATATGTCTTCAAAGCTGGTATTTCATCCTTGTATACAAGATCATTCTTATCTTATATGTTTGTATGTGGCTTGTCCCATCCGGACTTTAGCGATTAGAGGTCCCATCAATATTCCGTCTGTGTAGCTCATGGTAAATATTGACTTTTTTGTTATATGTCTTCAAAGCTGGTATTTCATCCTTGTATACAAGATCATTCTTATCTTATATGTTTGTATGTGGCTTGTCCCATCCGGACTTTAGCGATTAGAGGTCCCATCAATATTCCGTCTGTGTAGCTCATGGTAAATATTGACTTTTTTTGTTATATGTCTTCAAAGCTGGTATTTCATCCTTGTATAAGATCATTCTTATCTTATATGTTTTGTATGTGGCTTGTCCCATCCGGACTTTAGCGATTAGAGGTCCCATCAATATTCCGTCTGTGTAGCTCATGGTAAATATTGACTTTTTGTTATATGTCTTCAAAGCTGGTATTTCATCCCTGTATTTCATTCTTATCTTATATGTTTGTATGTGGTTTGTCCCATCCGGACTTTAGCGATCAGAGGTCCCATCAATTTTCCGTCTGTGTAGCTCATGGTAAATATTGACTTTTGTTATATGTCATTAAAGCTGGTATTTCATCCCATATCATTTTTATCTTATATTTGTATGTGGCTTGTCCCATCCGGACTTTTAGCGATTAGAGGTCCCATCAATTCCGTCTGTGTAGCTCATGGTAAATATTGACTTTTGTTATATGTTTTCAAAGCTGGTATTTCATCCTTGTATACAAGATCATTCTTATCTTATATGTTTGTATGTGGCTTGTCCCATCGGACTTTTAGCGATTAGGAGGTCCCATCAATATTCCGTCTGTGTAGCTCATGGTAAATATTGACTTTTGTTATATGTCTTCAAAGCTGGTATTTCATCCTTGTATACAAGATCATTCTTATCTTATATGTTTGTATGTGGCTTGTCCCATCCGGACTTTAGCGATTAGAGGTCCCATCAATATTCCGTCTGTGTAGCTCATGGTAAATATTGACTTTTTTTGTTATATGTCTTCAAAGCATGGTATTTCTTATCCTTATGTTTGTATGTGGCTTGTCCCATCCGGAATTAGAGGTCCCATTTTTTCCGTCTGTCTTATATGTTTGTTGTATACAAGATCATACTTATCTTATATGGTATGTGGTTTGTCCCATCCGGACTTTAGCGATTAGAGGTCCCATCAATTTTCCGTCTGTGTAGCTCATGGTAAATATTGACTTTTTTGTTATATGTCTTCAAAGCTGGTATTTCATCCTTGTATACAAGATCATTCTTATCTTATATGTTTGTATGTGGCTTGTCCCATCCGGACTTTAGCGATTAGAGGTCCCATCAATTTTCCGTCTGTGTAGCTCATGGTAAATATTGACTTTTTTGTTATATGTCTTCAAAGCTGGTATTTCATCCTTGTATACAAGATCATTCTTATCTTATATGTTTGTATATGTGGCTTGTCCCATCGGACTTTAGCGATTAGAGGTCCCATCAATATTCCGTCTGTGTAGCTCATGGTAAATATTGACTTTTTTAGTTATATGTCTTCCCAGGACTGGTATTTCATCCTTGTATACAAGATCATTCTTATCTTATATGTTTGTATGTGGCTTGTCCCATCCGGATCTTTAGCGATTAGTTTGTATGGTCCCATCAATATTCCGTCTATGTAGCTCATGGTAAATATTGACTTTTGTTATATGTCTTCAAAGCTGTATTTCATCCTTGTATACAAGATCATTCTTATCGTATATGTTTGTATTTGTCCCATCCGGACTTTAGCGATTAGAGGTCCCATCAATTTTCCGTCTGTATCATTAAATATTGACTTTTGTTATATGTCTTCAAAGTGGCATCCTGTCCATTCTTATCTTATATGTTTGTATGGCTTGTCCCATCCGGACTTTAGCGATTAGAGGTCCCATCAATATTCCGTCTGTGTAGCTCATGGTAAATATTGACTTTTTGTTATATGTCTTCAAAGCTGGTATTTCATCCTTGTATACAAGATCATTCTTATCTTATATGTTTGTATGTGGCTTGTCCCATCCGGACTTTAGCGATTAGAGGTCCCATCAATATTCCGTCTGTGTAGCTCATGGTAAATATTGACTTTTTTTTGTTATATGTCTTCAAAGCTGGTATTTCATCCTTGTATACAAGATCATTCTTATCTTATATGTTTGTATGTGGCTTGTCCCATCCGGACTTTAGCGATTAGAGGTCCCATCAATATTCCGTCTGTGTAGCTCATGGTAAATATTGACTTTTTGTTATATGTCTTCAAAGCTGGTATTTCATCCTTGTATACAAGATCATTCTTATCTTATATGTTTGTATGTGGCTTGTCCCATCCGGACTTTAGCGATTAGAGGTCCCATCAATATTCCGTCTGTGTAGCTCATGGTAAATATTGACTTTTTTGTTATATGTCTTCAAAGCTGGTATTTCATCCTTGTATACAAGATCATTCTTATCTTATATGTTTGTATGTGGCTTGTCCCATCCGGACTTTAGCGATTAGAGGTCCCATCAATATTCCGTCTGTGTAGCTCATGGTAAATATTGACTTTTTTTGTTATATGTCTTCAAAGCTGGTATTTCATCCTTGTATACAAGATCATCATTCTTATCTTATATGTTTGTATGTGACTTGTCCCATCCGGACTTTAGCGATTAGAGGTCCCATCAATATTCCGTCTGTGTAGCTCATGGTAAATATTGACTTTTTTGTTATATGTCTTCAAAGCTGGTATTTCATCCTTTTATACAAGATCATTTTCTTATCTTATATGTTTTGTATGTGGCTTGTCCCATCCGGACTTTTATCGATTGTTTGTATGTGTCCCATCAATATTCCGTCTGTATTCCGTCATGGTAAATATTGACTTTTTGTTATATGTCTTCAAAGCTGGTATTTCTCCTTGTATACAAGATCATTTCTTATCTTATATGTTTGTATGTGGCTTGTCCCATCCGGACTTTAGCGATTAGAGGTCCCATCAATATTCCGTCTGTGTAGCTCATGGTAAATATTGACTTTTTTTTATTATATGTCTTCAAAGCTGGTATTTCATCCTTGTATACAAGATCATTCTTATCTTATATGTTTGTATGTGGCTTGTCCCATCCGGACTTTTAGCGATTAGAGGTCCCATCAATATTCCGTCTGTGTAGCTCATGGTAAATATTTTTTTATTATGTCTTCAAAGCTGGTATTTCATCCTTGTATACAAGATCATTCTTATCTTATATGTTTGTATGTGGTTGTCCCATCCGGACTTTAGCGATTAGAGGTCCCATCAATATTCCGTCTGTAGCTCATGGTAAAATATTGACTTTTTGTTATATGTCTTCAAAGGTATTTCATCCCTTTGTATACAAGATCATTCTTATCTTATATGTTTGTATGTGGCTTGTCCCATCCGGACTTTAGCGATCAGAGGTCCCATCAATTTTCCGTCTGTGTAGCTCATGGTAAATATTGACTTTTTGTTATATGTCTTCAAAGCTGGTATTTCATCCTTGTATACAAGATCATTCTTATCTTATATGTTTGTATGTGGCTTGTCCCATCCGGACTTTAGCGATTAGAGGTCCCATCAATATTCCGTCTGTGTAGCTCATGGTAAATATTGACTTTTTTGTTATATGTCTTCAAAGCTGGTATTTCATCCTTGTATACAAGATCATTCTTATCTTATATGTTTGTATGTGGCTTGTCCCATCCGGACTTTAGCGATTAGAGGTCCCATCAATATTCCGTCTGTGTAGCTCATGGTAAATATTGACTTTTTGTTATATGTCTTCAAAGCTGGTATTTCATCCTTATACAAGATCATTCTTATCTTATGTTTGTATGTGGCTTGTCCCATCCGGACTTTAGCGATTGAGGTCCCATCATTCCGTCTGTGTAGCTTGGTAAATATTGACTTTTGTTATATGTCTTCAAAGGGTATTTCCCATACAAGATCATTCTTATCTTATCATGTTTGTTATATTTCAAAGGTATTTCATCCTTGTCCCATCGTAACTAGTGGTTAGAGGTCCCATCATTCCTGTCTTTAGAGGTCCCATCAATTTTCCGTCTGTGTAGCTCATGGTAAATATTGACTTTTTGTTATATGTCTTCAAAGCTGGTATTTCATACTTGTATACAAGATCATTCTTATCTTATATGCTTGTATGTGGCTTGTCCCATCCGGACTTTAGCGATTAGAGGTCCCATCAATATTCCGTCTGTGTAGCTCATGGTAAATATTGACTTTTTGTTATATGTCTTCAAAGCTGGTATTTCATCCTTGTATACAAGATCATACTTATCTTATATGTTTGTATGTGGCTTGTCCCATCCGGACTTTAGCGATTAGAGGTCCCATCAATATTCCGTCTGTGTAGCTCATGGTAAATATTGACTTTTTTATTTGTTTTCAAAGGTGTATTTCATCCTTGTCTTTTTATCTTATATGTTTGTATGTGGCTTGTCCCATCCGGACTTTAGCGATCAGAGGTCCCATCAATTTTCCGTCTATGTAGCTCATGGTAAATATTGACTTTTTGTTATATGTTTTCAAGGTGGTATTTCATCCTTGTATACAATCCGATCAGAGGTCCCATCAATTCTTATCTTATATGTTTGTTATGTGTCTTGTCCATCCTCAAGATCATTTTATCGATATGTTTGTAGTCCCATCAATATTCCGTCTCCCATCAATATTCCGTCTCATAGTAAATATTGACTTTTGTTATATGTCTTCAAAGCTTGTATTTCATCCTTGTATACAAGATCATTCTTATCTTATATGTTTGTATGTGGCTTGTCCCATCCGGACTTTAGCGATTAGAGGTCCCATCAATTTTCCGTCTGTGTAGCTAATGGTAAATATTGACTTTTTTGTTATATGTCTTAAAGCTGGTATTTCATCCTTGTATACAAGATCATTCTTATCTTATATGTTTGTATGTGGCTTGTCCCATCCGGACTTTAGCGATTAGAGGTCCCATCAATATTCCGTCTGTGTAGCTCATGGTAAATATTGACTTTTTGTTATATGTCTTCAAAGCTGGTATTTCATACTTGTATACAAGATCATTCTTATCTTTATGTTTGTATGTGGCTTGTCCCATCCGGACTTTAGCGATTAGAGGTCCCATCAATATTCCGTCTGTGTAGCTCCATAAATATTGACTTTTGTTATATGTGTAAGCTGGTATTTCATCCTTGTATACAAGATCATTTTATCTTATATGTTTGTATGTCTTGTCCCATCCGGACTTTAGCGATTAGAGTCCCATTTTCCGTCTATGTAGCTCATGGTAAATATTGACTTTTTTGTTATATGTCTTCAAAGCTGGTATTTCATCCTATATTAAGATCATTCTTATTTTATATGTGGCTTGTCCCATCCGGACTTTAGCGATTAGAGGTCCCATCAATATTCCGTCTGTGTAGCTCATGGTAAATATTGACTTTTTGTTATATGTCTTCAAAGCTTGTATTTCATCCTTGTATACAAGATCATTCTTATCTTATATGTTTGTATGTGGCTTGTCCCATCCGGACTTTAGCGATCAGAGGTCCCATCAATTTTCCGTCTGTGTAGCTCATGGTAAATATTGACTTTTTTTCCTATATGTCTTCAAAGCTGGTATTTCATACTTGTATACAAGATCATTCTTATCTTATATGTTTGTATGTGGCTTGTCCCATCCGGACTTTAGCGATTAGAGGTCCCATCAATATTCCGTCTGTGTAGCTCATGGTAAATATTGACTTTTTGTTATATGTCTTCAAAGCTGGTATTTCATCCTTGTATACAAGATCATTTTTATCTTATATGTTTGTATGTGGCTTGTCCCATCCGGACTTTAGCGATTAGAGGTCCCATCAATATTCCGTCTGTGTAGCTCATGGTAAATATTGACTTTTTTGTTATATGTCTTCAAAGCTGGTATTTCATCCTTGTATACAAGATCATTCTTATCTTATTTTTGTATCCCATCCGGACTTTAAATATTGATTAGAGGTCCCATCAATATTCCGTCTGTGTAGCTTCTTTGATTTTGTTATATGTTTCTAAAGTGGGTATTTCATCCAAGATCATTCTTATCTTATATGGACTTCTTTGTCCCATCCGATTAGAGGTCCCATCAATATTCCGTCCTGCAGTAGCTCATGGTAAATATTGACTTTTTGTTATATGTCTTCAAAGCTGGTATTTCATACTTGTATACAAGATCATTCTTATCTTATATGTTTGTATGTGGCTTGTCCCATCCGGACTTTAGCGATTAGAGGTCCCATCAATATTCCGTCTGTGTAGCTCATGGTAAATATTGACTTTTTGTTATATGTCTTCAAAGCTGGTATTTCATCCTTGTATACAAGATCATTCTTATCTTATATGTTTGTATGTGGCTTGTCCCATCCGGACTTTAGCGATTAGAGGTCCCATCAATATTCCGTCTCTGTAGCTCATGGTAAATATTGACTTTTTGTTATATGTCTTCAAAGCTTGTATTTCATCCTTGTATACAAGATCATTCTTATCTTATATGTTTGTATGTGGCTTGTCCCATCCGGACTTTAGCGATTAGAGGTCCCATCAATATTCCGTCTGTGTAGCTCATGGTAAATATTGACTTTTTGTTATATGTCTTCAAAGCTGGTATTTCATCCTTGTATACAAGATCATTCTTATCTTATATGTTTGTATGTGGCTTGTCCATCCGGACTTTAGCGATTAGAGGTCCCATCAATATTCCGTCTGTGTAGCTCATGACTTTTGGTAAATCATTCTTATCTTTTGTTATTGTATGTCTTCAAAGTTGGTATTTTCATCTGATCATATACAAGATCATTTTTATATGTTTGTATGTGGCTTGTCCCATCCGGACTTTAGCGATTAGAGGTCCCATCAATTTTCCGTCTGTGTAGCTCATGGTAAATATTGACTTTTTTGTTATATGTCTTCAAAGCTGGTATTTCATCCTTGTATACAAGATCATTGTTATCGTATATGTTTGTATGTGGCTTGTCCCATCCGGACTTTAGCGATTAGAGGTCCCATCAATATTCCGTCTGTGTAGCTCATGGTAAATATTGACTTTTTGTTATATGTCTTCAAAGCTGGTATTTCATGCTTGTATACAAGATCATTCTTATCTTATATGTTTGTATGTGGCTTGTCCCATCCGGACTTTTAGCGATTAGAGGTCCCATCAATATTCCGTCTGTGTAGCTCATGGTAAATATTGACTTTTTGTTATATGTCTTCAAAGCTGGTATTTCATCCTTGTATACAAGATCATTTTTTCTTATCTTATATGTTTTTGTATGTGGCTTGTCCCATCCGGACTTTAGCGATTAGAGGTCCCATCAATATTCCGTCTGTGTAGCTCATGGTAAATATTGACTTTTTGTTATATGTCTTCAAAAGCTGGTATTTCATCCTTGTATACAAGATCATTCTTATCTTATATGTTTGTATGTGGCTTGTCCCATCCGGACTTTAGCGATTAGAGGTCCCATCAATATTCCGTCTGTGTAGCTCATGGTAAATATTGACTTTTTTGTTATATGTCTTCAAAGCTGGTATTTCATCCTTGTATACAAGATCATTCTTATCTTATATGTTTGTATGTGGCTTGTCCCATCCGGACTTTAGCGATTAGAGGTCCCATCAATATTCCGTCTGTGTAGCTCATGGTAAATATTGACTTTTTGTTATATGTCTTCAAAGTTTAGTGGTTTCCCATCCGACTTGTTATACAAGATCATATGTCTTCTAAAGCTTATCTTATATGTTTGTATGTGGCTTGTCCCATCCGGACTTTAGCGATTAGAGGTCCCATCATCAATATTTCCGTCTTCAAAGTGTTTCATCCTTGTATACAAGATCATGTTTGTAAATATTTAGCGATTAGAGGTCCCATTTTTCTGTTATATGTCTTCAAAGCTGGTGTATTTCATCCTTGTATACAAGATCATTCTTATCTTATATGTTTGTATGTGGCTTGTCCCATCCGGACTTTAGCGATCAGAGGTCCCATCAATTTTCCGTCTGTGTAGCTCATGGTAAATATTGACTTTTTGTTATATGTCTTAAAGCTGGTATTTCATCCTTATACAAGATCATTCTTATCTTATATGTTTGTATGTGGCTTGTCCCATCCGGACTTTAGCGATTAGAGGTCCCATCAATATTCCGTCTGTGTAGCTCATGGTAAATATTGACTTTTGTTATATGTCTTCAAAGCTGGTATTTCATCCTTGTATACAAGATCATTCTTATCTTATATGTTTGTATGTGGCTTGTCCCATCCGGACTTTAGCGATTAGAGGTCCCATCAATATTCCGTCTGTTATATGTCTCAAAGCTGGTAAATCATTGACTTTTTTATATGTTATATCCGTCTTCATTAAGGTCCCATGTCTGTATTTCATCCTTTTTGTATACAAAGCTGGTATTTTCATTCTTATCTTCATATGTTTCTTTGTATGGCTTGTCCCATCCGGACTTTAGCGATTAGAGGTCCCATCAATATTCCGTCTGTGTAGCTCATGGTAAATATTGACTTTTTTATATTATATGTCTTTCAAAGCTGGTATTTCATACTTGTATGCAAATAGAGGTCATTCTTATCTTATATGTTTTGTATGTCTTCAAAGGGTATTTCATCCTGGTCCATTCATCCGGACTTTAGCGATTAGAGGTCCCATCAATATTCCGTCTGTGTAGCTCATGCGGTAAATATTGACTTTTTTGTTATATGTCTTCAAAGCTATTTATCCTTGTATACAAGATCATTCTTATCTTATATGTTTGTTTGTGGCTTGTCCCATCCGGACTTTAGCGATCAGAGGTCCCATCAATTTTCCGTCTGTGTAGCTCATGGTAAATATTGACTTTTTTTTGTTATATGTCTTTCAAAGCTGGTATTTCATCCTTGTATACAAGATCATTCTTATCTTATATGTTTGTATGTGGCTTGTCCCATCCGGACTTTAGCGATTAGGAGGTCCCATCAATATTCCGTCTGTCTGTGTAGACTCATGGTCTTCAAATATTTCATCCTTGTATCAAGATTTTTATCTTATATGTTTGTATGTGGCTTGTCCCATCCGGACTTTAAAGGATTAGAGGTCCCATTTTTCCGTACTCATGGTAAATATTGACTTTTGTTTCTGTTTTCAAAGCTGGTATTTCATCCTTGTACAAGATCATTTTTTCTTATATGTTTGTATGTGGCTTGTCCCATCCGGACTTTAGCGATTAGAGGTCCCATCAATATTCCGTCTGTGCTCATGCTCAATATTGGTTATATGTCTTCAAAGCTGGTATTTCATCCTTGTATACAAGATCATTGCTTATCTATATGTTTGGCTTGTCCCATCCGGACTTTAGCGATTGAGGTCCCATCAATTTTCCGTCTGTGTAGCTCATGGTAAATATTGACTTTTGTTATATGTCTTCAAAGCTGGTATTTCATCCTTGTATACAAGATCATTTTTATCTTTTTATGTTTGTCCCATCAGGACTTGTCAGAGGTCCCATCCGGCCTTTAGTAACACATGGTATCAGGGTCCATCCTTGTCAATTTTCCTTTATCTTTTATACGTGTAGCTCCCATGGGATTTAAATATTGAACTTTTGATTATATGTCTTAAATATTGTCTTTGTTATCCTTAGCATACAAGATCATTCTTATCTTATATGTTTGTATGTGGCTTGTCCCATCCGGACTTTAAAGGATTAGAGGTCCCATCAATATTCCGTCTGCAGCTCATTGTAAATATTGTCTCATCTGTATTAAATATTGTATAACTTTTTTATCTTATATACGTTATATGTCTTTAGCGAAAGAGGTCCCATGGTATTTCATCCTTGTTCTAATACAATATACGATCATTCTTATCTTATATGTTTACATGTGGTTTGTCCCATCGGACTTTATCGGTCCCATCAAATTTCCGTCTGTAACAATGGCTCATGGTAAATATTGTCTTTTTTTATCTGTCTTCAAAGCTGTTCTTTCATCCTGTATACAAGATCATTCTTCATCTTAATGTTTGTATGTCCCATCCGGACTTTAACATTACAGGTCCCATCAATTTTCCGTCTATGTACTCATGGTAAATATTGTCTTTTTTTGTTATATGTCTTAAAAAGCTTGTATTTCATCCTTGTATACAAGATCATTCTTATCTTATGTTTTGTATGTGGCCTGTCCCATCCGGACTTTAGCGATTAGAGGGTCCATCAATTTTCCGTCTGTGTAGCTCTTGGTAAATTTTGTTATATGTCTTAAGCTTTTTCATGTACTTGTATACAAGATCATTCTTATCTTATATGCTTATTTTGTCCCATCGAACTTGATTAGAGGTCATCAATATCATGTAGCTCATGTCTTTTTTGTTATATGTCTTGTATTTCATCCTTGTGGCATACTTATCTTATATGTTTTGTGTGGCTTGTCATCGGACTTTTAGCGTTAGAGGTCCATCAATATTCCGTCTGTGTGGCTCATGGTAAATATTGACTTTTGTTATATGTCTTACAAGATCGTTTTTGACATACTTGTGTATGGATTGTCCCCGCGGATTCTTATCTTATAATTTCCGTTTGTGTATTGACTTTTGTTATATGTCTTCAAAGCTGTTTCATCGGACTTGTTCGTATGTATATGTGTTTGTGTGGCTTGTCCCATTACTTGTGATTAGGTCCCATCAATATTCCGTCTGTGTAGCTCATAATAAATATTGACTTTTTTGTTATATGTCTTCAGCTGGTATTTCATCCTTGTATACAAGATCATTTGCCTCTTATATGTTTGTATGTATTTGTCCCATCGGACTTTAGCGATTAGAGGTCCCATCAATATTTCATCTGTGTAGCTCATGGTGAAATATTGACTTTTTTGTTATATGTCTTCAAAGCGTTTCGTCGCCCTTGCAAGATCATCATTCTTATCTATATATGTTTGTGTGGCTTGTCCCATCCGGACTTTAGCGATTAGAGGGTCCCATCAATTTTCCGTGTGTGTAGCTCCATGGTAAATATTGACTTTTTTTTATATGTCTTAAAGCTGGTATTTTCATGCTTGTATGCAGATCATTCTTATCTTATATGTTTGTATGTGGTTGTCCATCCGGACTTTAGCGATTAGAGGTCCCATCAATATTCCGTCTGTGTGGCAGCTCATGTTAAATATTGACTTTTTGTTATATGTCTTCAAAGCTGGTATTTCATCCTTTTATACAAGAGCATTCTTATCTTATATGTTTGTGTGTGGCTTGTCCCATCCGGACTTTAGCGGATTGTCTTCCTGGTATTTCCATCCGGACTTTAGTTTGATCATCCCATCAATATTCCGTCTGTAAGATAAAATATTGACTTTTTTGTTATTCTTCAAAGTTGGTATTTCATCCTTGTATACAAGATCATTTCTATCGTATGTGTTTGTATGTGGCTTGTCCCATCCGGACTTTAGCGATTAGGGAGGTCCCATCAATATTCCGTCTGTGCTCATGGTAAATATTGACTTTTTTTGTTATATGTCTTCAAAGCTGGTATTTCATCCTTGTATACAAGATCATTCTTATCTTATATGTTTGTATGTGGCTTGTCCCATCCGGACTTTAGCGATTAGAGGTCCCATCAATATTCCGTCTGTAGCTCATGGTAAATATTGACTTTTTGTTATATGTCTTTAAGCTGGTATTTCATCCTTGTATACAAGATCATTCTTATCTTATATGTTTGTATGTGGTTTGTCCCATCCGGACTTTAGCGATTAGAGGTCCCATCAATATTCCGTCTGTGTAGCTAATGGTAATATTGACTTTTGTTATATGTCTTCAAAGCTGGTGTTTCATCCTTGTATACAAGATCATTTTATCTTTATGTTTTGTATGTGGCTTGTCCCATCCGGACTTTGTGATTAGAAGGTCCCATCAATATTCCGTCTGTGTAGCTCATGGTAAATATTGACTTTTTGTTATCTGTCTTCAAAGCTTTATTTCATCCTTGTATACAAGATCATTTATCTTATATGTTTGTATGTGGCTTGTCCCCATCCGGACTTTAGCGATTAGAGGTCCCATCAATATTCCGTCTGTGTAGCTCATGGTAAATATTGACTTTTTTGTTATATGTCTTTTCCAAGCTGGTATTTCATCCTTGTATACAAGATCATTCTTATCTTATATGTTTGTATGTGGCTTGTCCCCATCCGGACTTTAGCGATTAGAGGTCCCTCAATATTCCGTCTGTGTAGCTCATGTTAAATATTGACTTTTTTTGTTATATGTCTTCAGCTGGTATTTCATCCTTGTATGCAAAGATCATTCTTATCTTATATGTTTTGTATGTGGCTTGTCCCGTCAGACTTTTAGCGATTAGGTCCATCAATATTCCGTCTGTCCTGCTCATGGTAAATATTGACTTTTTGTTATATGTCTTCCAGCTGGTATTTTCATCGCCCTGCCAAGATCATTTCTTACCTTATGTATTTATGTGTGGTTGTTCATCCGGACTTTAGCGATTAGGGTCCCATCAATATTCCCGTCTGTGTGGCTCATGGTAAATATTGACTTTTTGTTATATGTCTTTAGAAGCTTGTATTTCATCGCCTTATACAAGATCATTCTTATCTTATATGTTTTGTATGTGCCTGTCCCATCCCCCTTGGACTTTAGCGATTAGGGTCCCATCAATTTTCCCCGTCTGTGTAGCTCGCGTAAATATTGATTTTTTTGTTATATGTCTTCAAAGCTGGTATTTCATCCTTGTATACAATCATTCTTATCTTATATGTTTGTATGTGCTTGTCCCATCCGGACTTTAGCGATTAGAGGTCCCATCAATATTCCGTCTATGTAGCTCATGTGGTAAATATTGACTTTTTGTTATATGTCTTTAAGCTGATGTTTCATGCTTGTATACAAGTCATTCTTATCTTATATATGTATGTAACTTGTCCATCGGACTTTTGCGATTGAGGTTCATCAATATTCCGTCTGTGTGGCTAATGGTGAAATTTTGTTACTTTTTTCAAGGTATTTCATCCTCATATACAAAGATCATTTTTATCTTATATGTTTGTATGGTTGTCTTGGCCCTTCCGGACTTTAGCGATCAGAGGTCCCATCAATTTTCCGTCTGTGTAGCTCATGGTAAATATTGACTTTTTTTGTTATGTCTTCAAAGCTGGTATTTCATCCTTGTATGCAATCATTGTTATCTTATATGTTTTGTATGTGCTTGTCCACATCGGACTTTAGCGATTAGGGGGTCCCATCAATATTCCGTCTGTGCTTAGCTCACTTGGTAAATATTGACTTTTGTTATATGTCTTCCAAAGCTGGTATTTCATCGCTTGCTATACAGATCATTTCTTATCTTATATGTTTGTTTGTAAGCATGTCCCGCATCCAGACTTTGAGATTAGTCCCATCAATATTCCGTCTGTGTAGCTCATGGTAAATATTGACTTTTTGTTATATGTCTTCAAAGCTGGTATTTCATCCTTGTATACAAGATCATTCTTATCTTATATGTTTGTATGTGGCTTGTCCCCATCGGACTTTAGCGATTAGAGGTCCCATCAATATTCCCGTCTGTGTAGCTCATGGTAAATATTGACTTTTTTTGTTATATGTCTTCAAAGCTGGTATTTCATCCTTGTATACAAGATCATTCTTATCTTATATGTTTGTATGTGGCTTGTCCCATCCGGACTTTAGCGATTAGAGGTCCCATCAATATTCCGTCTGTGTAGCTCATGGTAATCTTTTTTGTTATATGTCTTCAAAGCTGGTATTTCATCCTTGTATACAAGATCATTCTTATCTTATATGTTTGTATGTGGCTTGTCCCATCCGGACTTTTGATTAGAGGTCCCATCAATTTTCCGTCTGTGTAGCTCATTAAATATTGACTTTTTTGTTATATGTCTTCAAAGCTGGTATTTCATCCTTGTATGGATCATTTATCTTATATGTTTTGTGTGGCTTGTCCCATCCGGACTTTAGCGATTAGAGGTCCATCAATATTCCGTCTGTGTAGCTCATGGTAAATATTGACTTTTTGTTATATGTCTTTCAAAGCTGGTATTTCATCCTTGTATACAAGCTTTTTATCATTCTTCAAAGCTTATTTGTTTGTATGTGGCTCCTTCTTATCTGTCCCACATCGGACTTTAGTGATTAGAGGTCCCCATCAATTTCCGTCTGTACTTAGCTCCTTGGTAAATATTGACTTTTTGTTATATGTCTTCAAAGCTTGTTTTTCATCCTTGTATACGAATCATTTTCTTATCTTATATGTTTTGTATGTGGCTTGTCCATCCGGACTTTGTGATTAGAGATCCCATCAATTTTCCGTCTGTAGCTCATGGTAAATATTATTGACTTTTTGTTATATGTCTTCAAAGCTGGTATTTCATCCTTGTATACAAGATAAATTTTCTTATCTTATATGTTTGTATGTGGCTTGTTCAAAGGACTTTAGTGATTAGAGTCCCCAATATTCCGTCTGTGTAGCTAATGGTAAATATTGACTTTTTTATTATATGTCTTCTTCGCTGGTATTTTCATCCTTGTACAAGATCTGTTCTTATCTTATATGTTTGTATGGCTTGTCCCATCGGACTTTTAGCGATTAGAGGTCCCATCAATATTCCGACTGTAGTAGCTCATGGTAAATATTGACTTTCTGTTTTATCTTCAGTTAAATCCCCTTGTCTTTTTCTTAATATGTTTGTTATTTCATCCTTGTATACAAGAGCATTCTTATCATTAAATATTGACTTTCTGTTATATGTCTTCAGCTGTGTCGCCAACCATGTCCCTTATATGTCCAGGTCCCATTGCGGACTTTATGATTAGAGGTCCATCAATATTCCGTCTGTGTAACTCATGGTAAATATTGACTTTTTTATTTATATGTCTTCAAAGCTGGTATTTCGTCCTTGTACATACAAACATTCTTATCTTATATGTGTGTATGTGGCTTGTCGGACTTTAGCGATTAGAGGATCCATCATTCCGTCTATGTATTCCTCATCTGTGTGTTTCTTTTCATCCTTGTAAATCATTGATCTTTTATATACGTGGATTAAAATCGGGATTTGAAGTATTTCAAATTTCCATCTATGTAACACATGGTAAATATTGTCTTTTTGTTATCTGTCTTATTCTTCCCCTTTAAAGGTGTTCTTCGTATATGTTTGTATGTGGCTTGTCCCATCCGGACTTTAGCGATTAGTGATCCCATCAATTTTCCGTCTATGCAGCTCATTGTAAATATTGTCTTTTTGTTATCCTGTATTAAATACGATTATTTCATCCTTTAATCATTCTTTATCTTTATATGTTTGTATGTCCCATCCATCAGACTTTAGCGATAAGAGGTCCCATCAAATTTCCGTCTGTGTAGCTCGACATAAATATTCTCTTTTTTTTCTAATCTGTCTCAGCTGTAGTCTTTCCTCCTTGAATATACGATCATTCTTTATCTTATATCTCTGTATGTGGCTTGTCCCATCAGGACTTTATCGGTCAGAGGGTCCCATCAAATTTCCGTCTGTGTAACTCTTGGTAAATATTGTCTTTTTTGTTATATGTCTCAAAATGTTCTTTCTCCTTGTATACAAGATCATTCTTATCTTATGTGTTTGTGTGGCTTGTCCCATCCGGACTTTAGCGATAGAGGAGTTAATCTGTATTCCGTCTGCTTTTGGCTCATGGTAAATATTGACTTTTTGTTATATATCTTCCTTTGGTATTTCATCCTTGTATACAAGATCATGCTTATCTTATATGTTTGTATGTATTGTCCCATCGGACTTTAGCGATTAGAGGTCCATCAATATTTGTTCATCTGTAGCAGCTCATAGTGTCTTGGCTTTTGTTATCTCTTCATGTGTTCATGTATACAAGATCATTCTTATCTTATATGTTTGTATGTGGCTAGTCATCCAGACTTTGATTAGGGGTCCCATCAATATTCCATCTGTGTAGCTAATGGTAAATATTGACTTTTGTTATATCTTCCAAAGCTGGTTTTCATCCTTGTATACAAGATCATTCTTATCTTTATATGTTTTGTATGTGGCTTGTCCCATCGGACTTTGCAATTTAGGGTCCATCAATATTCCATCTGTGTAGCTCATGGTAAATATTGTTTTGTTATATGTCCTCAAAGCTGGTATTTCATCCCTTGTATACAGATCCTTTCTTATCTTATATGTTTGTATGTGGCTTGTCCCATCCGGACTTTAGCGATTAGAGGTCCCATCAATATTCCGTCTGTGTCTTGGTAAGCTCATGGTATTTCATCCTTGTATTCTTATTGTTTGTGTGGCTTGTCCCACTTTTTGTTATGTCTTTTGTTATATGTCTTCTTATACAAGATTTGTATGTTTGTATGGCATCCCATCCGGACTTTAGCGATTAAGGTCCCATCAATATTCCGTCTGTGTAGCTCATGGTAAATGTGACTTTTTTGTTAAATGTCTTTCCAAAGCTGGTATTTCATGCTTGTATGCAAGACATTCTTATCTTATGTTTTGTATGCTTAACTTCCCATCCGGACTTTGCGATTAGAGGTCCCATCAATATTCCGTCTGTATGTAACCTTGGTAAATATTGACTTTTTTTTATTATGTCTTAAGCTGGTATTTCATCCTTGTATACAGATCATTCTTATCTTATATGTTTTTTGTGTGTGGCTTGTCCCATCGGACTTTAGCGATTAGAGGTCCATATTCTTCCGTCTGTGTGGCTCATAGTAAATATTGACTTTTATATGTCTTCAAGCTGGTATTTCATCCTTGTATGCAAAGATCATTTCTTATCTTATGTGTTTGTGGCTTGTCCCATCCGGACTTTGTGGACGATTAGAGTCCGTAATATTCCGTCTATGTGTAGCTCACTTGGTAAAATATTGACTTTTGTTATATGTCTTCAAAACATTTTTCATCCTTGTATACAAGATCATTTTCTTATCTTATGTTTGTATGTATTTCATCCCATCGGACTTTGTGATTAGAGGATCCCATCAACATTCCGTCTGTGTGTAGCTCATGGTAAATATTGACTTTTTTATTATATGTCTTTAAAGCGTATTTCGTCACTTGTATACAAGATCATTCTTATCTTTATGTTTTTCCTCATGTTTGTGTGTCATTCGGACTTTAGCGATCAGAGGTCCCATCAATTTTCCGTCTGTGTGGCTCATGGTAAATATTGACTTTTTGTTATATGTCTTCAAAGCATTATTTCATCCTTGTATACAGATCATTCTTATCTTATATGTTTGTATCATGGCTTGTCCCCATCCGGACTTTAGCGATTAGGTCCCATCAATATTCCGTCTATGTAGCTCTGGTAAATCATGACTTTTTTGTTTATATCTTTTCCAAAGCTGGTATTTCATCCTTGTATACAAGATCATACTTATCTTATATGTTTGTATGTGGCTTTTGTCCCATCCGGACTTTAGCGATTAGAGGTCCCATCAATATTCCGTCTGTAGCAGCTCATGGTAAATATTGACTTTTTTTTATATGTCTTCAAAGCTGTTATTTCATGTATACAAGATCATTCTTATCTTATGTTTATGTGGCTTGTCCCATCCGGACTTTAGCGATTAGGTCCCATCAATATTCTTTAGCTCGGGGATTAGGTCTTCAAAGCTGTTATTTCCACTTGTATCAATCATTCCTTATCTTATGTATTATGTAAACTCCCATCAGGACTTTATCGATCAGAAGGTCCCATCAAATTTTCTATGTTATATATTGTCTTTTCATCTGTAGTAAAAGCTTGTTCTTTTCATCCTTGTATACAAGATCATCCTTTATCTTTTATGAATATTTCCCATCGGGATTTGTAAGTGGTCCTTCAAATTTCCATCACTTTGGTAAATGTCTTTTTGTTATTGTCTTAAAGGTTCCCTCATCATACAGATCATTCTTCATGTTATGTGTATGTGTCATGTCCATCGAAGCGATCAGTGATCCCATCAATTTTTATGCAGCTCGACTAAATATTGTCTTTTCCTTATCTGTATTGTGCAGTCCTTTCATCCTTGTATAAATATCATTATTTATCTTATTCTTTATCCATTATATGTTTAAATTTCCGTCTGTGTAGCTCATTGTAAATATTCCTCCCTTGGTCTTTCCTCCTTGAATACGATTATATCTCTGGTGTTGTCCCATCAGGACTTTATTCCCCGTCTGTCCGTCTATACTCACATGGTAAATATTGTCTTTTTTCTGTTCAAATGTCTTTTTCATCCTTGGATCATTCTTCATCCTTTCGTGTATACTTGTCCCATCCGGATTTAACATACAGGTTTTTTTCCGTCCTGTACCTCATAGTAAATATTGTTTTTGCTATCTGTCTTAAAAGCTGTTCCCTCGTCCTTGGATCATTCATCATCTTATTTGTGTGTTTGTGGCTTGTCACATCCTGGCTTCATCGATCAGAGTTCCCATCAATTTTCCGTCTATGTAGCTCATGTGGGTAAATATTGACTTTTTGTTATATGTCTTCAAAGCTAATTGTTTCATGCTTGTATACCAGATCATTCTTATCTTATATGTTTGTATGTAACTTGTCCATCGGACTTTGTGATTGAGGTCATCAATATTCCGTCTGTGTAGCTAATGGTAAATATTGACTTTTTGTTATATGTCTTCAAAGCTGGTATTTTCATCCTTGTATAGATCATTCTTATCTTATATGTTTTTTGGCTTGTCCCATCCGGACTTTAGCGATTAGAGGTCCCATCAATATTCCGTCTGTGTAGCTCATGGTAAATATTGACTTTTTTGTTATATGTCTTCAAAGCTGTATTTCATCCTTGTATACAAGATCATTTCTTATCTTATATGTTTGTATGTGGTTTGTCCCATCCGGACTTTTTAGTGATTAGAGGTCCCATCAATATTCCGTCTGTGTAGCTCATGGTAAATATTGACTTTTTGTTATATTTCTTATCATTCTTATCTTATATGTTTGTATGTGGCTTGTCCCATCCGGACTTTAGCGATTAGAGGTCCCATCAATTTTCCGTCTGTGTATCATTCTTTTCTTTGTATACAAATATCATTCTTATCTTATATGTTTGTATGTGGCTGTCCCATCCGGACTTTAGCGATTAGAGGTCCCATCAATATTCCGTCTGTGTAGCTCATGGTAAATATTGACTTTTTTGTTATATGTCTTCAAAGCTGGTATTTCATCCTTGTATACAAGATCATTCTTATCTTATATGTTTGTATGTGGCTTGTCCCATCCGGACTTTAGCGATTAGAGGTCCCATCAATATTCCGTCTGTGTAGCTCATGGTAAATATTGACTTTTTCTTATATGTCTTCAAAGCTTTCTATTTTCGTCCTTGTATTTAGCAAGAGGTCCCATCATTTCTTATTGGTATATGTTTTGTTATATGGCTTTGGTATCCCATCCGGACTTATATGTTTGTATTGGCTTGTCCATCCGGACTTTAGCGATTATTCAATCCGTGTCCTCATGGTAAATATTGACTTTTTTGTTATATGTCTTCAGCTGGATTTCATCCTTGTATACAAGAGATTCTTATCTTATATGTTTGTGGGAGTCCCATCGGACTTTAGCGATTAGTCCCATCAATATTCCGTCTGTAGCCTCATGGTAAATATTATTGACTTTTTGTTATATGTCTTCAAAGCTGGTATTTCATCCTTGGGTAGATCATTCATTTTCTTATCTTTGTATGTTTGCTTTATCCCCATCCGACTTTAGCTAGATTAGAGGTCCCCATCAATATTCCGTCTGGGGGTAGCTCATGGTAAAATATTTGACTTTTTTGTTATATGTATGTCTTCGTTGGTGTTCATCCTTGTATACAAGATCTGTTCTTATCTTTATATGTTTTGTATGCTTGTCCTGATCCGGACTTTTAGCGATTAGAGGTCCCATCAATATTCCGTCTGTGTAGCTCATAGTGCATCTTGGTTTTATCTTCAAGTATTTCATCCCCTTGACAAGATCATTTTCTTATCTTTATGTTTGTATGTGAAGCAATCCGGACTTTAGGTTAGAGGTCCCATCAGTCTGTGTATTTCATCCTAAATGACTTTCTGTTATATGTCTGATTCGTCGCCAACCATATCTTATTATCTTATATGTATGTGGTTTGTCCCATCCTGACTTTAGCGATTAGAGGTCCCATCAATATTCCGTCTGTGTAACTCCTTGCAAATATTGACTTTTTTATTTATATGTCTTCAAAGCTGGTATTTCATCCCTGTATACAAGATCATTTTCTTATCTTATATATGTTTGTATGTGGCTTGTCCCATCCGGACTTTATCGATCAGAGGACCCCATCAATTTCCGTCTATGTAGCTCTAAATGGTAAATATTCTCATTGTTATCTGTTTCTTTTCATCCTTTTCATCCTTATATACAAGAGATCGTTTTTAGCTTATATGTTTGTATATGGTCGTCAAATTTCCATCTATGTAACACATTTTAGCTTTTTGTTATCTGTCTTAAAAAGTCCCATCCCCTTTAATTTTCCGTCTTGTGTCCCAGCTCACTTTAGGATCAAATATTTCCGACTATTCATTGTTACATGTCTTTTCAAAGCCTGTATTAAATCATCCTTTCATCCAAGATCATTATTTATCGTATATGTTTGAATGTGTTGGTCCCATCCATTGCTTTAGCGATTAGAGGTCCCCTTAAATTTCCGTCTGTGTAGCTCGACATAAATATTCTCTTTTTTTTCTAATCTGTCTTGGCTGTAGTCTTTCCTCCTTGAATATAAGATCATTCTTTATCTTATATGTTTGTATGTGGCTTGTCCCATCCCGGACTTTAGCGGTTAGAGGTCCCATCAAATTTCCGTCTGGTGTAGCTAATGGTAAATATTGTCTTTTTTATATGTCTTCAAAGCTGGTATTTCATCCTTGTATACAAGATCATTCTATCTTTTATATGTTTGTATGTGGTTTGTCCTATCTGGATTCTTTAGCATTAGGAGGTCCCATCAATATTCCGCCTGTGTAGCCTGGTGGTAAATATTGACTTTTTGTTATATGTCTTCAAAGCTGGTATTTCATCCTTGTAGTACAAGATCATTTCATTCATATGTTTATGTGGTTTGTCCCATCCGGACTTTAGCGATTAGAGGTCCCATCAATATCTGTCTGTGTAGCTCATGGTAATATTGACTTTTTTGTTATATGTCTTCAAAGCTGGTATTTCACTTGTATACAACATCATTCTTATCTTATATGTTTGTATGTGGCTTGTCCCATCCGGACTTTAAAGATTAGAGTGGTCCCATCATTGTTCTGTCTGTGTAGCTCATGGTAAATATTGACTTCTTTGTTATATGTCTCAAAGCTGGTATTTCATCCTTGTATACAAGACTGCCTCTTATTCCTATATGTTTGTATGTGGCTTGACCTATCCGGACTTTAGTGATTAGGAGGTCCCATCAATATTCCGTCCTCTGTGTAGCTCATGGTAAATATTGACTTTTTGTTATATGTCTCAAAGCTTGTATTTCATCCTTGTATACAAGATCATCTTTATCTTTATAGTGTTTGTATGTGGCTTGTCCCATCCGACTTCAGAAGATTAGAGGTCCCATCAATTTTCGTCTGTGTAGCCTTATGGTAAATATTGACTTTTTTGTTATATGTCTTAAAAGCTGGTATTTCATCCTTGTATATAAAAAAGATCATTCTTTTTATATGTTTGTAAGTGGCTTGGACCCATCCGACTTTAGTGATTAGAGGTCCCATCAATATTCCGCCCGTCTGTGTAGCTCATGGTGCTGACTTTTTGTTATATGTTTCAAAGTTGGTATTTCATCCTTGTTATACAAGATCATTCTTTATCTTTTATGTTTGTATGTGGTCGGTCCCATCCGGACTTTAGCGATTAGAGGTCCCATCAATATTTCCGTCTGTGTAGCGCTCATGGTAAATATTGACTTTTTGTTATATTCAAAAGCTGGTATTTCATCCTTGTATACAAGAGCATTTCTTATCTTATATGTTTGTATGTGGCTTGTCCCATCCGGACTTTAGGCGATTAGAGGTCCCATCAATATTCCGTCTGTGTAGCTCATGGTAAATATTGACTTGTTATATGTCTTCAAAGTTGGTATTTCATACTTGTATACAAGATCATTCTTATCTTATATGTTTGTATGTGGCTTGTCCCATCCGGGACTTTTAGCGATTGAGGTCCCATCAATATTCCGTCTGTAGCCTTGCTCGGTGGTAAATATTGACTTTTGTTATATGTCTTCGTGTTGGTATTTCATCCTTGTATACAAGAGCATTCTTTATCTTATATGTTTGTATGTGGCTTGTCCCATCCGGACATTTTAGCGATTAGAGGTCCATCAATATTCCGTCTGTGTAGCCTCATGGTAAATATTGACTTTTTGTTATATGTCTTCAAAGTGGCATTTCATCCTTGTATACAAGATCATTCTTATCTTATATGTTTTGTATGTGGCTTGTCCCATCCGGGACTTTAGGGATTAGGAGGTCCCATCAATATTCCGTCTGTGTAGCCTGCGGTAAATATTGACTTTTGTTATATGTCTTCAAAAGCTGGTATTTCATCCTTGTATACAAGATCATTCTTTATCTTATATGTTTGTATGTGGCTTGTCCCATCCGGACTTTAGATTATTCAGAGTCTGTCCCATATTGATCATTCTTATCTATTCCGGCTTGTCCTGTAGCTCATGGTAAATATTGACTTTTGTTAAATATTGACTTTTGTTATCTGTTTCAAAGGTGTACTTTCAATCTCATACAAGATCATCCTTGTATATGATTGTCCCATCATTCTTATCTTATATGTTTGTATGTAGCTTTGTCCCATGTCTTCGACTTTAGCGTGATACAAGGTATATGAGGCTTGTCCCATCCACTTTATGATTATCCCTTAATCCGTCTGTGTGGGGTATGGTAAATATTTACTTTTTGTTATATGTCTTAAAAGCTGGTATTTCATACTTGTATACAAGATCATTCTTATCTTATATGTTTGTATGTGGTTGTCCCATCCGGCCTTTAGCGATTAGAGGTCCCATCAATATTCCGTCTGTGTAGCCTTTTGGTAATATTGATTTGTTATTCTTAAAGCTTATATCCTCTGTATACAAGGATTCATATGTTTGTGGCTTTGTCCCATCCGGACTTTTTAGCGATTAGGAGACCCCATCAATATTCCGTCTGTGTAGCTCATGGTGTAAATATTGGATTTTTGTTATCTGTTTTCAAAGGTGGTATTTCATCCTTGTATAAGCAGAGATCATTTTTTAGCTGTTTATGTTTGTATGGATTGTCCCATACGGACTTTAGCGCGATTAGAGGTCCATCAATTTCCGTCTGTGTAGCTCATGGTAAAATATTGACTTTTTGTTATATGTCTTCAAAGCTGGTATTTCATCCTGTATACAAGATCATACTTATCTTATATGTTTGTATGTGGTTTGTCCCATCCGGACTTTAGCGATTAGAGGTCCCATCAATATTCCGTCTGTAGCTCATGGTAAATATTGACTTTTTGTTATCTGTTTTCAAAGGTGGTATTTCATCCTTGTATACAAGATCGTTTTTTATCTTATATGGTTTGTATATGGATTGTCCCATCCGGCCTTTTAGCGATCAGAGGTCCCATCAATATTCCGTCTGTGTAGCTCATGGTAAATATTGACTTTTTTTTGTTATATGTTCAAAGCTGGTATTTCATCCTTGTATACAAGATCATTCTTATCTATATGTTTGTATGTGGCCGGTCCCATCCGGACTTAAGGATTAGAGGTCCCATCAATATTCCGTCTGTGTAGCCTCATGGTAAATATTGACTTTTTGTTATATGTCTTCAAAGCTGGTATTTCATCCTTTGTATAAGATCATTCTTATCTTATATGTTTGTATGTGGCTTAGTCCCATCCGGACTTTAAAGTGATTAGAGGTCCCATCAATATTCCGTCTGTGTAGCTGCGGTAAATATTGACTTTTTGTTATATGTCTTCAAAGCTGGTATTTCATACTTGTATACAACATTCTTATCTATATGTTTGTATGTATTTGTCCATCCGGACTTTTTAAGTGATTAGAGGTCCCATCAATATTCCGTCTGTGTAGCTTGCATGGTAAATATTGACTTTTGTTATATGTCTTCAAAGTTGGTATTTCATCCTTGTATACAAGATCATTCTTATCTTTATATGTTTGTATGTGTGGCTTGTCCCATCCGGGATTTTTAGAAGATTAGGAGGTCCCATCAATATTCCGTCTGTGTAGCCTGGTGGTAAATATTGACTTTTTTGTTATATGTCTTCAAAGCTTGTATTTCATCCGTTATAAAGACTATTTTATCTTATATGTTTGTATGTGGCTTGTCCCATCCGGACTTTTAGCGATTAGAGGTCCCATCAATATTCCGTCTGTGTAGCTCATGGTAAATATGACTTTTTGTTATATGTCTAAAGCTGGTATTTCATCCTTTTGCATACAAGATCATTCTATCTTATATGTTTGTATGTGGCTTGTCCCATCCGGACTTTAAGGATTAGAGGTCCCATCAATATTCCGTCTGTGTAGCCATGGTGGTGTATTGACTTTTTGTTATATGTCTTCAAAGCTGGTATTTCATACTTTTATACAAGATCATTTTATCTTATATGTTGTATGTATGTGGCTTGTCCCATCCGGACTTTAGCGATTAGAGGTCCCATCAATATTCCGTCTGTGTAGCTCATGGTAAATATTGACTTTTTGTTATATGTCTTCAAAGCTGGTATTTCATCCTTGTATACAAGATCATACTTATCTTATATGAGCATTCCCAGTTATCCCATTATATATTGACTTTCATGTGGTATATGTATTGTCCCATCCGGACTTTAGCGATCAGAGGTCCCATCAATATTCCGTCTGTGTAGCTCATGGTAAATATTGACTTTTGTTATATGTCTTCAAGCTGGTATTTCATCCTTGTATATACAAGATCATTGTTATCTATATGTTCAGGCTGTGGTCGGTCCCATCCGGACTTTAGCGATTAGAGGTCCCATCAATATTCCGTCTGTGTAGCTCATGGTAAATATTGACTTTTTGTTATATGTCTTCAAAGCTGGTATTTCATCCCTTGTATACAAGATCATTCTTATCTTTATATGTTTGTATGTGGTTTGTCCCATCCGGACTTTAGCGATCAGAGGTCCCATCAATATTTCCGTCTGTGTGTAGCTCATGGTGTATTGACTTTTTTGTTATATGTCTTCAAAGCTTGTATTTCATACTTGTATACAAGATCATTCTTATCTTTATATGTTTGTGGCGCGTTGTCCCATCCGACTTTAGCGATTAGAGGTCCCATCAATATTCCGTCTGTGTAGCTCATGGTAAATATTGCCTTTTGGTAAATATTGGATCATTCTTATCTTATATGTTTGTATGTGGCTTGTCCCATCTGGACTTGAAGTGATTAGAGGTCCCATCAATATTCCGTCTGTGTAGCCTATGTGGGCCATATTGACTTTTGTTATATGTTTTCAAAGGTGTATTTTCATCCTTGTATACAAGATCATTTTTATTCTTTTATGTTTGTATATGGATTGTCCCATCCGGGACTTTAGAGATTAGAGGTCCCATCAATATTCCGTCTGTGTAGCTCATGGTAAATATTGACTTTTGTTATATGTTCAAAGCTGGTATTTCATCCTTGTATACAAGATCATTCTTATCGTATATGTTTGAAGTGGTTGTCCCATCCGGACTTTTGCGATTAGAGGTCCATCAATATTCCGTCTGTGTAGCTCATGGTAAATATTGACTTTTTGTTATATGTCTTCAAAGCTTGTATTTCATCCTTGTATACAAGATTCTTATCTTATATGTTTGTATGTGGCTTGTCCCATCCGGACTTTAGAAGATTAGAGGTCCCATCAATATTCCGTCTGTGTAGCCTGGTAAATATTGACTTTTGTTATATGTTCAAAGCTGGTATTTCATACTTGTATGAAGATCATTCTCATCTTATATGTTTGTATGTGTTTGTCCCATCCGGACTTTGAAGGATTAGAGGTCCCATCAATATTCCGTCTGTGTAGCCTATGTTAAATATTGACTTTTTTGTTATGTCTTCAAAGTTGGTATTTCATCCTTGTATACAAGAGCATTCTTATCTTTATATGTTTGTATGGGCTTGTCCCCATCCGGACTTTTAGCGATTAGAGTCCCATCAATATTCCGTCTGTGTAGCTCATGGTAAATATTGACTTTTGTTATATGCGTCTTCAAAGCTGGCATTTCATCCTGTATACAAGATCATTCTTATCTTATATGTTTGTATGTGGTTGTCCCATCCGGACTTTAGCGATTAGAGGTCCCATCAATATTCCGTCTGTGTAGCTCATGGTAAATATTGACTTTTGTTATATTAGTCTTCAAAGCTGCGTATTTCATCCTTGTATACAAGATCATTCTTATCTATATGTTTGTATGTGGCCTGTCCCATCCGGACTTTAGCGATTAGAGGTCCCATCAATATTCCGTCTGTGTAGCTGGTGTTGGCTGACTTTTTTGTTATATGTCTTCAAAGCTGGTATTTCATCCTTGTATACAAGAGCATTCTTATCTTATATGTTTGTATGTGGTTTGTCCCATCCGGACTTTTTAGCGATTAGAGGTCCCATCAATATTCCGTCTGTGTAGCCTGTGGTAAATATTGACTTTTTTGTTATATGTCTTCAAGCTGGTATTTCATCCTTGTATACAAGATCATACTTATCTTATATGTTTGTATGTGGTTTGTCCCATCCCGGAGCGATTAGAGGTCCCACTGGTTCCGTCTGTGTAGCTCATGGTAAATATATTGACTTTTTGTTATCTGTTTTCAAAGTTTGTATTTCATCCCTGTATACAAGATCGTTTTTTATTCTATATGTTTGTATATGGCTTGTCCCATACGGACTTTAGCGATTAGAGGTCCCATCAATATTCCGTCTATGTAGCTCATGTAAATATTGACTTTTGTTATATGTCTTCAAAGTTGGTATTTCATCCTTGTATACAAGATCATTGTTTATCTTATATGTTTGTATGTGGCTTGTCCCATCCGGACTTTTTAGCGATTAGAGGCCCCATCAATATTCCGTCTGTGTAGCCTCATGGTAAATATTGACTTTTGTTATGGCGTCTTCAAAGCTTGTATTTCATCCTCCTATACAAGATCATTTCTTATCTTATATGTTTGTATGTGGCTTGTCCCATCCGGATTTTTTAGCGATTAGAGGTCCCATCAATATTCCGTCTGTGTAGCTCATGGTAAATATTGACTTTTGTTATATGTCTTCAAAGCTGGTATTTCATCCTTGTATACAAGATCATTTCCTATCTTATATGTTTGTATGTGGCTTGTCCCATCCGGACTTTTAGTGATTAGGGGAGGTCCAATCAATATTCCGTCTGTGTAGCTCATGGTAAATATTGACTTTGTTATATGTCTTCAAAGCTGGTATTTCATCCTTGTATACAAGATCATACTCTTATCTTATATTTGTATGTGGCTTGTCCCATCCGGACTTTAGCGATTAGAGGTCCCATCAATATTCCGTCTGTAGCTCATGTTAAATATTGACTTTTTTGTTATATGTCTTCAAAGCTGGTATTTCATCCTTGTATACAAGATCATTCTTATCTTATATGTTTGTATGTGGCTTGTCCCATCCGGACTTTAGCGATTAGAGGTCCCATCAATATTCCGTCTGTGTAGCTCATGGTAAATATTGACTTTTGTTATATGTCCTCAAAGCTTGGTATTTCATCCTTGTATACAAGATCATTCTTATCTTATATGTTTGTATGTGGCTTGTCCCATCCGGACTTTTAGCGATTAGAGGTCCCATCAATATTCCGTCTGTGTAGCCTGCTCATGGTAAATATTGACTTTTTTTGTTATATGTCTTCAAGCTGGTATTTCATCCTTGTATACAAGATCATTTTATCTTATATGTTTGTAGTGTGGCTTGTCCCATCCGGACTTCAGCGATCAGAGGTCCCATCAATATTCCGTCTGTGTAGTTCATGGTAAATATTGACTTTTTGTTATATGTCTTCAAAGCTGGTATTTCATACTTGTATACAAGATCATTCTTATCTTATATGTTTGTATGTGGCTTGGTCCCATCCGGACTTTAGCGGATTAGGAGGTCCCACCAATATTCCGTCTGTAGCTCATGGTAAATATTGACTTTTTGTTATATGTTCAAAGTTGGTATTTCATCCTTGTATACAAGATCATTTCTTATCTTATATGTTTGTATGTGGCTTGTCCCATCCGGGACTTTAGCGATTAGAGGTCCCATCAATATTCCGCTGTAGCTAATGGTAAATATTGACTTTTTTATATGGTCTTCAAAGCTATTTCATCCTTTTGTATACAAGATCATTCTTTATCTTATATGTTTGTATGTGGCTTGTCCCATCCGGACTTTTAGCGATTAGAGGTCCCATCAATATTCCGTCTGTGTAGCTAATGGTAAATATTGGACTTTTGTTATATGTCTTCAAAGCTGGTATTTCATCCTTGTATACAAGATCATACTATCTTTATATGTTTATATGTGGCTTGTCCCATCCGGACTTTTAGCGATTAGAGGTCCCATCAATATTCCGACTGTGTAGTTTGGCAAATATTGACTTTTGTTATATGTCTTCAAAGCTATATTTCATCCTTGTAGCAAGCATAGTCTTATCTTATATGTTTGTATGTGGCTTGTCCCATCCGACCTTTAGCGATTAGAGGTCCCATCAATATTCCGTCTGTGTAGCCATGGTAAATATTGACTTTTGTTATATGTCCTCAAAGCTGGTATTTCATCCTTGTATACAAGATCATTCTTATCTTATATGTTTGTATGTGGCTTGTCCCATCCGACTTAGCGATTAGAGGTCCCATCAATTCCGTCTGTGTAGCCTCATGGTAACATTGACTTTTTGTTATATGTCTTCAAAGTTGGTATTTCATCCTTGTATGGCTAAAGATCATTCTTATCTTTTATATGTTTGTATGTGGTTTGTCCCATCCGGACTTTAGCGATTAGAGGTCCCATCAATATTCCGTCTGTGTAGTTCATGGTAAATATTGACTTTTTGTTATATGTCTTCAAAGCTGGTATTTCATCCCTTGTATACAAGATCATTCTTATCTTATATGTTTGTATGTGGCTTGTCCCTGATCCGGACTTTATGATTAGAGGTCCCATCATCATTCCGTCTGTGTAGCTTTTGTAAATATTGACTTTTTGTTATATGTCTTCAAAGCTTGTATTTCATCCTTGTACAAGATCAAGACGCTTTATCTTATGTTTGTATGTGGCTTATCCCATCCGGACTTTTAGCGATTAGAGGTCCCATCAATTTTCCGTCTGTGTAGCTTATGGTAAATATTGACTTTTTTGTTATATCTTAAAAGCTGGTATTTCATCCTTGTATACAAGATCATTCTTATCTTATATGTTTGCATGTGGCTTGTCCCATCCGATTCTTTAGCGATTAGAGGTCCAATCAATATTCCGTCTGTAGCTCATGGTAAATATTGACTTTTGTTATATGTCTTCAAAGCTGGTATTTCATCCTTGTATACAAGATCATTCTTATCTTTATATGTTTGTATGTGGTTTGTCCCATCCGACTTTTAGCGATTAGAGGTCCCATCAATATTCCGTCTGTGTAGCTCATGGTAAATATTGACTTTTTGTTATATGTCTTCAAAGCTTGTTTTTTCATCCTTAGCGCAAGATCATTCTTTATCTTTATATGTTTGTATGTGGCTTGTCCCATCCGGGACTTTAGCGACAGAGGTCCCATCATCAACAACTTCCGTCTTGTATACAAGATCATTCTTTATCTTATATGTAAATATTGACTTTTTTTCCGTCTATATGTCACATTCAAAGCTTTTTTGTTATCTGTCTTCAAAGTGGTATTTCATCCTTGTATACAAGATCATTCTTATCTTATATGTTTGTATGTGGCTTGTCCCATCCGGACTTTATATGCGATTAGAGGTCCCATCAATATTCCGTCTGTGTAGCTCATGGTAAATATTGACTTTTAAATGTTATATGTCTTCAAAGCTGGTATTTCATCCTTGTATACAAGATCATTCTTATCTTATATGTTTGTATGTGGCTTGTCCCATCCGGACTTTATCGATTAGAGGTCCCATCAATTTCCGTCTGTGTAGCACATGGTAAATATTGACTTTTTTTTATATGTCTTCAAAGCTGTTCTTTCATCCTTGTATACAAGATCATTCTTTATCTTATATGTTTGTATGTGGCTTGTCCCATCCGGACTTTAAACATTAAGGTCCCATCAATATTCCGTCTGTGTAATCATGGTAAATATTGACTTTTTGTTATCTGTCTTCAAAGCTATCCCTCATCCTTGTATTCAAATATGTGTGTTTGTGGCTTGGTTCATTTCATCAGCCGTGTATAATGATCATTCTTTTTATCTTATATGTTCATTCTTTATCTTATATACGTATGTGGCTTGTCCCATCCGGACTTTAGCGATTAGAGGTCCCATCAATATTCCGTCTGTGTAGCTCATGGTAAATATTGACTTTTTGTTATATGTCTTCAAAGTTATTTCAACCTGAATACAAGATCCATTCTTATCTTTATGTTTGTATTTCCCCATCCTTGTATATGAAGATCAATCCGTTCTCAAAATCTGTTATAGGAAAGCATTAAAAGATCCTTATCATTGGACTTTAGTTATCAGAGGTCCCATCAATTTTCCGTCTTGTAGCTCATGGTAAATATTGACTTTTTTTTATATGTCTTGTAAAACTGGTATTTTCATCCTTGTATACATCATTCTTCATCTTATATGTTTGTATGTAGATCCGGACTTTTAACACTTTCCCATCAATATTCCGTCTGTGTAGCTCATGGTAAATATTGACTTTTTGTTATATGTCTTCAAAGCTGGTATTTCATCCTTGTATACAAGATCATTCTCATCTTATATGTTTGTATGTGGCTTGTCCCATCCGGACTTTAGCGATTAGAGGTCCCATCAATATTCCGTCTGTGTAGCTCATGGTAAATATTGACTTTTTGTTAATCTTCAAAAGCTGGTATTTCATCCTTGTATACAAAATCATTCTTATCTTATATGTTTGTATGTGGCTTGTCATCGGACTTTAGCGATTAAGTATCCCAACAATATTCCGTCTATGTTTATCTTATTGACTTTTTGTTATATGTCTTCAAAAAATGGTATTTCATCCTTGTATACAAGATCATTGAATCTTATATGTTTGTATGTGCTTGTCCATCGGACTTTTGGATTAAAAGGTCCCATCAATATTCCGTCTGTGTAGCTCATGGGTAAATATTGACTTTTTGTTATATGTCTTCAAAGCAAATATTTCATCCTTTGGTAAAAGATCATTCTTATCTTATATGTTTGTAATGTGGCTTGTCCCATTATATGGACTTTTGCGATTAGAGGTCCCATCAATATTCCGTCTGTGTAGCTCATGGTAAATATTGACTTTTTTATATATGTCTTCAAAGCAAATATTTCATCCTTGTATACAGACATCATTCTTATCTTATATGTTTGTATGTGGCTTGTCCCATCCGGACTTTTTACAGCGATTAGAGGTCCCATCAATATTCCGTCTGTGTAGCTCATGGTAAATATTGACTTTTTGTTATATGTCTTCAACAGTATAGACAATCTTATATACAAGATCCTTCTTATCTTATATGTTTGTATCAAGGATCAAGAGACCCATCAATTTTCCGTCTGTGTAGCTCATGGTAAATATTGACTTTTGTTATCTGTTTTCAAAGCTGTATTTCATCCTTGTATACAAGATCGTTCTTTAGGTTTATGTTTGTATCCCATCACGGACTTTAGCGATTAGAGGTCCCATCAATTTTCCGTCTGTGGCATCATGGTAAAACAAATATGTCTTCAAAGCTGGTATTTCATCCTTGTATACAAGATCATTCTTATCGTATATTATATGTTTGTCCATCCGGACTTGTCCCATCCGGACTTTAAATATTGACTTTTGATTAAAGGTCCCTTGTATCAATATTCCGTCTGTGTAGCTCATGGTAAATATTGACTTTCTGTTATAAGGTTATTCTTCAAAAGCTGATATTTCATCCTTGTATACAAGATCATTCTTATCTTATATGTTTGTATGTGGATTGTCCCATCGACTTTTAGCGATTAGAGGTCCCATCAATATTATTCCGTCTGTGTAGCTCATGGTAAATATTGACTTTTTGTTATATGTCTTCAAAGCTGGTATTTCATCCTTGTATACAAGATCATTCTTATCTTATATGTTTTGTATGTGGCTTGTCCCATCCGGACTTTAGCGATTGGAGGTCCCATCAATATTCCATCTGTGTAGCTCATGGTAAATATTGACTTTTTGTTATATGTCTTCAAAGCTGGTATTTCATCCTTGTATACAAGATCATTCTTATCTTATATGTTTGTATGTGCTATCCATCGGACTTTTAGCGATTAGAGGTCCCATCAAATTTCCGTCTATGTAACTCATGGTAAAATATTGATTTTGTTATATAATATTAAAAGCTGGTATTTCATCCTTGTATACAAGATCCTTCATCTTATATGTTTGTATGTATTTGTCCCATCCGGACTTTTTAGCGATAAGGAGGTCCCATCAATTTTCCGTCTGTGTAGCTCATTAAATATTGACTTTTTGTTATATGTCTTAAAAGCTGTTCCCTCATCCTTGTATACAAGATCATTCTTCATGTTATATGTGTGTATGTGTCTTGTCCCATCCGGGCTTTAGCGATCAGTGATCCCATCAATTTTCCGTCTATGCAGCTCATTGTAAATATTGTCTTTTCCTTATCTGTATTAAATGCAGTCCTTTCATCCTTGTATAAATATCATTATTTATCTTATATACGTGAATGTGGCTTGTCCCATCCGTGCTTTAGCGATAAGAGGTCCCATTAAATTTCCGTCTGTGTAGCTCATTGTAAATATTCTCTTTTTCTAATCTGTCTTAAAAGCTTCTTATCTTATATGGTCTTTCCTCCTTGAATATACGATCATTCTTATCTTATATTTCTGTCTTCATGTATTTCATCCTTGTATACAAGTCCCATCAGGACTTTATCGATCAGAGGTCCCATCAAATTTCCGTCTATGTAACACATGGTAAATATTGTAAATATTGTCTTTTTTTTCATACTTGTATCTGTTCTTATCTTATAAGATTTGTTGTGGCTTGTTATTTCATCCTTGTCCCATCCGGGTAAATATTGAAGATCATTTTGTTCTTCAATTTTCCGTCTGTAGCTCATGGTAAATATTGACTTTTTGTTATGGTGGTATTTCATCCTCATATACATCCGGACTTGTAATGTTTGTATATGGATTGTCCCATCTCTTTACAGGTCCCATCAATTTTCCGTCTATGTAGCTCATGGTAAATATTGTTTTTTGTTATCTGTCTTCAAAGCTGTTATTTCATCCTTGTATACAAGATCATTTTTATCGTATATGTTTGTATGTGGATGTCCCATCCGGACTTTAGCGATTAAGTCCCATCAATATTCCGTCTATGTAGCTCATGGTAAATGTGACTTTTTGTTATATGTCTTCAAAGTTGGTATTTCATCCTTGTATACAAGATCATTCTTATCTTATATGTTTGTATGTGCTTGTCCCATCCGGGACTTTATGATTAGAGGTCCCATCAATATTCCGTCTGTGTAGCTCATAGTAAAAATATTGACTTTTTGTTATATGCCTTCAAAGTTGGTCATTTCATCCTATAAGATCATTCTTATCTTATATGTTTTGTATGTTTGTCCCATCCGGACTTTAGCGATTAGAGGTCCCATCAATATTCCGTCTGTGTAGCTCATGTTAAATATTGACTTTTTGTTATATGTCTTCAAAGCTTGTATTTCATCCTTGTATACAAGATCATTCTTATCTTATATATATGTGTTTGTATGTTGTCCCATCCGGACTTTAGCGATTAGAGGTCCCATCAATATTCCGTCTGTGTGGCTCATGGTAACATTGACTTTTTTGTTATATGTCTTCAAAGCTGGTATTTCATCCTTGTATACAAGATCATTCTTATCTTATATGTTTGTATGTGGTTGTCCCATCCGGACTTTAGCGATTAGAGGTCCCCATCAATATTCCGTCTGTGTAGCTCATGAGTAAATATTGACTTTTTATTTATATGTCTTCAAAACATGGTTTTCATCCTTGTATACAAGATTTCTTATCTTATATGTTTGTATGTGGCCTGTCCGACATCCGGAGTTTAGCGATCAGAGGTCCCATCAATTTTCCGTCTCTGTGTAGCTCATGGTAAATATTGACTTTTTTTATATGTCTTTCCAAAGCTGGTATTTCATCCTTGTATACAAGATCATTCTTATCTTATATGTTTGTATGTGGTTGGTTCCATCTGGACTTTTGTGATTAGAGGTCCCCATCAATATTCCGTTCGTGTAGCTCATGGTAAATATTGACTTTTGTTATATGTCTTCAAGCTGGTATTTCATCCTTGTATACAAGATCATACTTATCTTATATGTTTGTATGTGGCTTGTCCCCATCCGGACTTTTTAGAAGGGATCAATATTCCGTCTGTGCATCATATAAATATTGACTTTTTGTTATCTGTTTTCAAGCTTTCAATTATACAAGTCGTTTTTTAAATGTTTGTATTGGATTGTCCCATACGGACTTTAGCGATCAGAGGTCCCATCAATTTTCCGTCTATGTATTCATGGTAAATATTGACTTTTTGGTCTTCAAGCTTCATACCATACAGATCATTGTTATCGTATATGTTTGTATGTGGCTTGTCCCATCCGGACTTTTAGCGATTAGGGTCCCATCAATATTCCGTCTGTGTAGCTCATGGTAAAATATTGACTTTTGTTATATGTCTTCAAAGGTATTTCATCCTTGTATACAAGATCATTCTTTATCTTATATGTTTGTATGTGGCTGTCCCATCCGGACTTTAGCGATTAAGGTCCCCATCAATATTCCGTCTGTGTAGCTCATGGTAAATATTGACTTTTTATATGTCTTCAAAAGCTGGTATTTCATCCTTGTATACAAGATCATTCTTATCTATATGTTTTTGTATGTGGCTTGTCCCATCCGGACTTGAAGGATTAGAGGTCCCATCAATATTCCGTCTGTGTAGCTCACTTAGTAAATATTGACTTTTTGTTATATGTCTTCAAAGTTGGTATTTCATCCTTGTATACAAGATCATTCTTATCTTATATGTTTGTATGTATTTTGTCCCATCCCGGACTTTAGCGATTAGAGTGTCCCATCAATATTCCGTCTGTGTAGCTCATGAAATATTGACTTTTTTGTTAAATGTCTTTAAAGCTGGTATTTCATCCTTGTATACAAATTCTTATCTTATATGTGTTTGTATGTGTGTTTGTCCCCATCGGACTTTAGCGATTAGGGAGAACCCATCAATATTCCGTCTGTGTAGCTCATGGTAAATGTTGACTTTTGTTATATGTCTTCAAAGCTGGTATTTCATCCTTGTATACAAGATCATTCTTATTTATATGTTTGTATGTGGTTGTCCCATCCGGACTTTAGCGATTAGAGGTCCCATCAATATTCCGTCTGTAGCTCATGGTAAATATTGACTTTTTTTATATGTGTCTTCAAAGCTTGTATTTTCTTATCTTATATGTTTGTATGTGGCTTGTCCCATCCGGACTTTAAAGATCCCATCAATTTTCCGTCTGTTATCTTATATGTTTGTATGTGGCTTTGTCCTATCCGGACTTTAGCATTAGGAGGTCCCATCAATATTCCGTCTGTGTAGCTAATGGTAAATATTGATTTTTTTGTTATATGTCTTCAAAGCTGCATTTCTATGCTTGTATACAAGATCATTCTTATCTTATATGTTTGTGTGTGGCTTGTCCCATCCGGACTTTTAGCGATTAGAGTCCCATCAATATTCCGTCTGTGTAGCTCATGGTAAATATTGACTTTTTGTTATATGTCTTCAAAGCTGGTATTTCATCCTTATACAGAGATCATTCTTATCTTATATGTTTTGTGGCTTGTCCCATCCGGACTTTAGCGATTAAAGGTCCCAAATATTCCTGACTGTAGCTCATGCAGTAAATATTGACTTTTTGTTATATGTCTTCAAAGCTGGTATTTTCATCCTTGTACAAGATCATTCTTATCTTATATGTTTGTATGTGTCATCCCATCCGGGACTTTAACGATTAGAGGTCCCATCAATATTCCGTCTGTAGCTCATGGTAAATGTTGACTTTTGGTTATATGTCTTCTCGGCTGCATTTCATCCTTGTATGTTATCGCTCTTATTTATGTTTTTGTAGTGGCTTGTCCCATCCGGACTTTAGCGATTAGAGGTCCCACCATTATTCCGTCTGTGTAGCTCATGGTAAATATTGACTTTTTTTATGTCTTCATTGTATTTCATACTTGTCTTCATATATAGGCGTGGTTTGTCCCATTCCGGACTTTAGCGATTGTCCCATCAATATCTGCTCCGTTTCAGCTCATGGTAACATTGACTATTATATAGTCTTCAAAGCTGGTTCTTATACAAGAGATCTTATTCATTTGTGTGGCTTGTCCCATCCCAAAGGATTAGAGTAATCCCATCAATATCTGGGTCTGTGTACTTTACATGCAAATATTGACTTTTGTTATGTCTTCAAAGCTTGTCCCTTGTATCAAGATCATTCTCTATCTGTATGTTTGTATGTGGCTTGTCCCATCCGGACTTTAGCGATCAGAGGTCCCATCATTTTTTCCGTCTGTGTAGCTCATTAAAAATATGACTTTTTGTTATATGTCTTAAAAGCTGGTATTTCATCCTGTATGCAAGATCATTCTTATCTTATGTTTGTATGTGGCTTGTCCCATCCGGACTTTAGCGATTAGAGGTCCCATCAATATTCCGTCTGTGTAGCTCATGGTAAATATTCGACTTTTGTTATATGTCTTCAAGCTGGTATTTCATCATGTATACAAGATCATTCTTATCTTATATGTTTGTATGTGGTTTGTCCCATCCGGACTTTAGTGATTAGAGGTCCCATCAATATTCCGTCTGTGTAGCTCATGGTAAATATTGACTTTTTGTTATATGTCTTCAAAGCTGGTATTTCATGCTTGTATGAAGATCATTCTTATCTTATATGTTTGTGTATGGTTGTCCCATCCGGACTTTTTAGCGATTAGAGGTCCCATCAATATTCGTCTATTAGTAGCTCATGGTAAATATTGACTTTTTGTTATATGTCCTCAAAGCTGGTATTTCATCCTTGTACAAGACTCATTTTATCTTATATGTTTGTATGTGGCTTGTCCATCCGGACTTTGAAGATTAGGAGGTCCCATCAATATTCCGTCTGTATGTAGCTCATGGTAAATATTGACTTTTGTTATATGTCTTCAAAATGGTATTTCATCCTTGTATAAGATCATTCTTATCTTATATGTTTGTGTGGCTTGTCCATCCGGACTTTAGCGATTAGAGGTCCCATCAATATTCCGTCTGTGTAGTTCATAGTAAATATTGACTTTTGTTATATGTCCTCAAAGCTGGTATTTCATCCTGTATACAAGATCATACTTATCTTATATGTTTGTATGTGGCTTGTCCCATCGGACTTTTAGCAATTAGAGGTCCCATCAATATTCCGTCTGTGTAGCTCATGGTAAATATTGACTTTTTGTTATATGTCTTCAAAGCTGGTATTTCATGCTTGTATACAAGATCATTCTTATCTTATATGTTTGTATGTGGCTTGTCCATCCGGACTTTAGCGATTAGAGGTCCCATCAATATTCCGTCTGTGTAGCTAATGGTAAATATTGACTTTTTTTATATGTCTTCAAAGCTGGTATTTCATCCTTTGTAAGATCATACTTATCTTATATGTTTGTATGTGCTTGTCCCATCCGGGGACTTTTAGCGATTAAAGGTCCCATCAATATTCCGTCTGTAGCAGCTCATGGTAAATATTGACTTTTTATTATATGTCTTCAAAGCTGGTATTTCATGCTTGTATACAAGATCATTCTTATCTTATATGTTTGTAGGTGTGAAGCCCATCCGGACTTTGAAGGATTGAAGGTCCCATCAATATTCCGTCTGTTTTGCTTATGGTAAATATTGACTTTTTGTTATATGTCTTCAAAGCTGGTATTTCATCCTTGTATACAAGATCATTTACTTATCTATATGTTTGTATGTGGCTTAACCCATCCGGACTTTAGCGATTAGAGGTCCCATCAATATTCCGTCTGTGTAGCTCATATGGTAAATATTGACTTTTTGTTATATGTCTTCAAGCTGGTATTTCATCCTTGTATACAAGATCATTCTTATCTTATATGTTTGTGTATGTGGCTTGTCCCATCCGGACTTTATTATTAGAGTCCCATCAATCATTCCGTCTGTGTAGCTCATGGTAAATATTGACTTTTTTGTTATATGTCTTCAAAGTTTGTTTTTTCATCCTTGTATACAAGATCATTCTTATCTTTATATGTTTGTGTATGTAGCTTGTCCCATCCGGACTTTAGAAGATCAGAGATCCCATCAATTTCCGTCTGTGTAGCTCATGGCAATGGTTGACTTTTTGTTATATGTCTTCAAGCGGTATTTCATCCTTGTATACAAGATCATTCTTATCTTATATATTTTTGTATGTGGCTTGTCCCATTCGGACTTTAGCGATTAGAGGTCCCATCAATATTCCATCTGTGTAGCTCATGGTAAATATTGACTTTTTTGTTATATATCCTTCAAAGCAGTGTTTCATCGCCTTGTATACAAGATCATTCTTATCTTATATGTTTTGTATGTGGCTTGTCCATCCGGACTTTTAGTTGATTAGAGGTCCATCAATATTCCGTCTGTAGCTCATGAAGTAAATATTGACTTTCTGTTTATGTCTTCAAAAGCCAGTATTTCATCACTTGTATACAAGATCATTCTTATCTTATATGTTTTGTATGTGGCTTGTCCCATCCGGACTTTAGCGATTAGAGGTCCCATCAATATTCCCGTCTGTAGCTCTCATGTAAATATTGACTTTCTATTATATGTCTTCAAAGCTGGTATTTCATCCTTGTATACAAGATCATTCTTATCTTTATATGTTTGTATGGCTTGTCCCATCCGGACTTTATGATTAGAGGTCCATCAATATTCCGTCTGTGTAGCTCATGGTAAATATTGACTTTTTATTTATATGTCTTTCAAGCTGGTATTTCATCCTTGTATACAAGATCATTCTTATCTTATATATTATTATTGTGTGGCTTGTCCCATCAGGACTTTATCGATCAGAGGTCCCATCAAATTTGCCCATATGTACATGGTAAATATTGTCTTTTCATCTGTATTAAAAGCTGTTCTTTCATCCTTGTATACAAGATCATCCTTTATCTTTTATACGTGAATATGGCTTGTCCCATCCGGGATTTAGATAAGTGGTCCCGTCAAATTTCCATCTATAAAATACATGGTAAATATTGTCTTTTTGTTATCTGTTCCAAAAGCTGTTCCTCATCCTTGTATACAAGATCATTCTTCATATTATATGTGTTATGTGTGTCTTGTCCCATCCGAACTTTATGATCAGTGATCCCATCAATTTTCCGTCTATACAGCTCATTGTAAATATTGTCTTTTCCCATCTGTAATAAATGCAGTCCTTTCGTCCTTGTATAAATATCATTGTTTTTCTTATACGTGAATGTGGTTTGTCCCATCCGTGCTTTTGAAGGATAAGATCATCCTTTATCTTTTTATTCGTTTTTCTAATATCTTAAAAGCTGGTCTTTCCTCCTTGAATCCATTCTTTTATCCTCTTGTATGGCTTGTCCCATCAGGACTTTATCGGTGAGGTCCCATCAAATTTCCGTCTATGTAACACATGGTAAATATTTTTTTATCTGTTTGTTATCTGTCTGGATCATTCTTCTTCATCTTATATGTGTGTGTGTGTATGTGGTTTGTCCCATCCGGACTTTAACACTCAGGTCCCATCATTCCGTCTATGTACCTCTTTTTCATGGTAAATATTGTGTATCTGTGTCCTTGTCAAGATCATTCATCTGATGGCAGTGTTTGTGGCTTGTCACATCCTGGCTTCAGCGATCAGAGTTCCCATCAATTTTCCGTCTATGCAGCTCATAGTAAATATTGACTTTTTGTTATATGTCTTCAAAGCTGGTATTTCATCCTTATATACAATGTGGCTCATTCTCCGTATATATGTTTGTCTGTGGCTTGTCCCATTCGGACTTTTTCTAATCTGATCAGGGTCCCAATACAATCATTCCGCTATATTCTGTAGCTCATGGTAAATATTGACTTTTGTTATATGTCTCAAAGCTGGTATTTTCATCCTTGTATACAAGATCATTCTTATCTTATATGTTTGTATGTGGCTTGTCCCATCCGGACTTTAGCGATTAGAGGTCCATCATTCCGTCTGTGTAGCTCATGGTAAATATTATTGACTTTCTGTTTATGTCTTTCAAAAGCTGGTATTTCATCCTTGCATATGAATTCATTCTTATCTTATATGTTTGTATGTGGTTGTCCCACGATTTGGGCGGGTTTTCTGTTTGGTTTGTTTTATTTTATTTTTTTAAAGGTTCTTTATAAAAGACCTTTTTGTTTATGTGTTTTTTCCGCTATAGCATAAAATTTTATTTGGTCCCTTTTTTGGTAAATATTGTTTTTTTGCTTAATGGTTTTTTTTTTTAAAATTTTTTTTTTAGTTTCATATTTGTTAGTCCTTTAATTTCCTTTTTTCGGGTTATTTTTTGATGCTATTTTATTTTTTTTACAGATTTTTTTTTTATTTTTTTAGGTTGTCCTCGACTTTGGATAGGGTCCCATAAATTTCCCCTTTGTATCTGTTAAAATTACTTTTTTTTTTTTGTTTTATTTTTTTTTTCATTTTATTTTTTTGTCTTGCCCAGGGTTTTGTTAGTTTTTAAACCCTGTAATTTTTAAAAATTTATTTATTTATATTTGTTGGATAAACTTTATCTTTTATTAATGTGTCTTAGCCTTTGGTTTAGGGGTTGTCCCATTTTCTTAGTATCATTAATTGACTTTTTTTTATTGTTTTTATTGTTTCACCTGGTATTTAATCTTTTAATATATTTTTTTTACCTGGATTTGGGTTGGTATATATTTTTTCCCTTGGTAAACTTTTATTTTAAAGGGGTATTTTTTTAAACAGGACTTTACT